>JAJJMB010005117.1:2778483-2797804 GCA_023531105.1 Papaver atlanticum
CATATTTCTTACTGATTTCACAGCTCAACACATTACTTGTTTATCTCGACTTTTAAATCGAGTCCTATCCATTGCCAACTGACCCTTGTACTCAGCCATCGAGCCATGGTTAACAGCTCCTCAAATCGACGACAACAACTTCCCTTTCTTTCCTCCCTGTTTTCTCGACTTGTAATTCTGCCAGAAATCGACCCAAAAGCCATAATAATTTGTACCCAACCTCTGTTTCTATACTGGCTTCGAATCCATGTCCTAACCCTCAGCAAATACCCACCAGAACCATGATCTAACTGATGGAAAAGCTGGTTAAGTGAACAAAGGGAGCTGCGACAGAACTTGATGCTGTGAACTACTCTTTCAGGCCTTCCAACAAACACGTTGAATGCATCTAGCAAACTGGTGAAGGCTACAAACCAGCTGTATACTGGAGATTGCCAGAATCAGTTCCTTCCCTGCAATGAATTCATTTTCATACAAAACACATTCATTCAAGATTCAATTACATTAATCTTAGAACTGCACTTCAAGCTTCTCCAAGTATTGCCCACTGTCAATGGCAGCAGCTAGGTTCTTCTCTACTTGGTTACTCGGCTTACTTCTGTAGGAGCAAAATATCGCTCGACCAATAGGAGTGCACGTCAACATTAAGACAGCGATGAAATATCAAGGCTGCGCGTCATTTATACATTTTAAGAATGCGTGTCATTTATACATTTCAACAGTGCCCGTCATTTATCAACAGAGCCGTGCTCCAAGATCAATAGAGCCGCGCTTCAATATCTGAAATAAAGGGGTTTATTAACTGTTATCCATTATGTAAATATATATATAAATAGAAAGGAAGGAGAGAGAAAAATGAGGTCAAACTTATCTCTAGTATTCTCATCTTCTTCCTCCCAACTTAGATCTAGAGCTCTACTAGAAACCCATTAATGGAGATTCCAAATATAATACTCATGTAATTTCAATACTCATAGTGAAGAACCATGGATGTAGATCACATTGATCGAACCATGTATAAAATCTTGCGTCTCCTTTTACATTTCCATCACTTTTACCTTCATTTTCATGTTGAATAAGAATTAGATTTAGAAATTGTTAAACGGGGTTAGTTATGGGATTTCCTACAACTACATTTTGGCGCTAGAAACAGGGACCTGCTATTTGTTGGTTCGAAGAAGATTCAATGAAATTAGTTGCTATTGATGATGAATTTAACTGGATCTATAAACTACAAGGACGAAAACGGAAATTCAAGCGAAAGAACAACAAATAACATCAGGGGTTCACAAAATCAGGGATTTAGAAACAGCTACACGTGTTAGAGCAGCATCAAAGGTCATAGACGAAGAAAGTGCAGCAAGAAAGAAATCTAATGAATATTCATCAATTAACTGTTCAAACAGGACAAACTCTCATCTATCTCTCTAATTATATGTTAAAAATCTAGTTCTGGGAGATTTTGAATAAAACTTTGGGAAAAACTTTTCTAATTACCAAACTTTGTTTTTCACAAAACTTGATTTTTGGTTGATAACTTGAATTAAAACGAGTCTTGATCATAGATTTACACCCATAAACCTTGATTTTAAAAATTATTGAGTGTCAAAAATCAATTGATTTGGGATATTCTTCCCATAAGAAAGCTGAATGAATTTCTAGTAATGGAAACGTTAGCTCTTGTGTTCTATACTACTCACTGCAGGTGCGAAGATATTCAACACAGATGGCACAATGGACGAAGGAAGAAAATACAACTAGCTACACCAACTTTGGACGGAAGCAGCCAACTAAGGAGAGAGCTCAGGCGAAGGAAGAAAACAGATGGCACAGATTCAAGAAGAAAAGCCTAAACAGTGGAGATGTATCTCTACAAGAGCGAAGAAAAACGCATTATACTATCAAGGAGAAAGAAGCTGGCAAGGCAATGTAATTAGCAAAGTCAGGGCAATTCACTTGTGAAGGAAGAAATCAGTCTGTGACAAAAAGATGCGGTCCTCATCAGCTGATAGGGCGGAGAAAGACTTACAGACTAAGAATTGCATAAAAGCACGGAAAAATAGCTTCACAAATTCACACACGAAGAAATAAAACGTAACATTAAGGACGAGAAAGAATGAAGCTTCTCACGGCCAAGGGAGAACATGGAGAAGAAAGACGCGGAGAGGAAAAGAAGGGCGATCAGGAACAGCAGCGCGAAGAAATTGGCAAATAAAGATGTACAGGATGAAAAGAAAAACGAAAGGGCGAAAGGATGAAGCATCGTGAATCAACCATCCAAACAAAGAATCATTCTTCATCGGCAAACAAAAGAATATTTCCGCAAGTGAACACGGTCAAAAGGGTGCGTGCTGTTAAGAACAAATTGGTATATGATCAAGCCATTGTCGATAAGGGAAGAATTGGAAGATTCCAGCGAAGACCCAAACACAAGCAAAGCAATTAAAAGAATGATCACTACAGTAGGAGAAGGAAAGCCGGACAAGTACCCGATCCAACAGTTGCAGCAACGTTATGAAAGGGACGGAGAAAGAGCAGCAGGAAGGAGACAGATTGAAGTTGCATCACCAATTACTTCAAAGGCGATGAATTATTTTAACAGAAACTATTCCAAATTGTTCTTTTGGTTGTTGTTTGCTTGCAGCAAAGTATAGTTACAGGCGAAAAGATGAAGCTACAGGCGAGCGAAAAGATGAAGGAAAGATGGAAACCGGGCGATAAAAAAGCATATCAAGCACGAGATGTCAACGGCAAGATAAAGCCAGCAACAGGCGATGAATATATGCTTAATGGATACGAACCAGTCAAGAGCGTGAAGAAGAAGAGCAGTAACGGGCGATCAAATAAAGTGTGAATGAAAGGAATAGAGAAAGAAAGCTACGGCAATTAACCATATCCCAGGGCCAAGTTGTCGTTTACAAATTGCAGGAAATGCTATTAAGGGCGAAGAAAGACGCACAGATGAAGGTAAAGAACATCAAAAAGAAACCAGGAACAAAGACGCACAGACGTAAGAAGAATTTCCGCGTGCGTTTTGAAACCTAGATATTACAAGGGCGGAAATAGGAATAAGATCACAGGGTTATGGTCTCCCATCACAAACAGAATCCAGCACAGATGGTCGTTGGCGAAGTGAACAAAGTTGATGTCACGCGTTCGATTCTCACCCAACTCATATTGTTCACATATTTTTTCCAGAACAGTAAAGGGCGAAGATAAGGTTAAGAATTAGCATGGTGCGTTTATGACGCACAAGGGAGGAAGCACAGATGGTCCAGAGTGAAGAATACAAGCTTGTAGACGCGCGTTCATTCTCACCTCACTAGCATTTTTTGCATATTTTTCCTGAGGAGATATTATGAATAACAGCGCCGCAATATGATTTTCTGTCACGAAGGAAAGCTGGAGCAGATGATCAGGCGGCAGAATACAACTTCCGATCCTGTGTTCGAGTCCCACCTCAAAAATATTTTTCACATATTTTTGGACTACCAAGAGCGAAAATAATGATAACCTTAAAGCGTGGTTATATCCTTTCACCAACAAGAGTTTGTACAATTGGTTAGCTGCGTCAAATTTGCACAACTGGTGGCAGGATTGAATCCCACCTTACGCATATTTTTTAGGTCTCCAAAGACGAAGATAAAATCAAACATCAGAACAAGAAAGTCTGCACAGTTGTTTCACAAGGAAGAGTACAAGCTTGGATTCATGTGGTCGAATCCCAACTCACTCATATTTTTGGAATACAATAGGGAGAAGACAATGATAAGAAGACAGCGCGGTTACATTCTCTCACAAACCGAAGCTGTCACAGTTGGTCAAGCTCGAAGAGAACGAGTTTGGTAATGCGTGTTTGAATCCCCCTCATGGGTATTTTTTTTCCGCATAATTTTTGAATTTCAAGAGAGCGAAGAAATGAATAAAATTACAGCATTGTGCGTTTCCTTCGCACACAAGAAGATGCACGAATGGTTAAGGAAAGAAGATGCAGGCTTCAGATCTTGAGTTCAAATCCTACCGAGCCGTGCTCATTTATCAACAAAGCCGTGCTCCAATATCAATAGAGCCGCGCTTCAATATCCGAAATAAATGGGTTTATTAACTGTCATCCACTATGTAAACATATATATAAAGAGAAAGGAAGGAGGGAGAAAAAGGAGGTCAACCTTATCTATAGTATTCTCATCTTCTTCCTCCCAACTTAGATCTAGAGCTCTACTAGAAACCCATTAATGGAGATTCCAAATATAATACTCATGTAATTTCAATACTCATAGTGAAGAACCATGGATGTAGATCACATTGATTGAACCATGTAAAAAATCTTGTGTCTCCTTTTACATTTCCATCACTTTTACCTTCATTTTCATGTTGAATAAGATTTAGATCTAGAAATTGTTAAGGGGTGTTAGTTGTGGGATTTCCTGCAACTACAACTTCGCTGCGTGTTCAAATCTGATTACAATTCGAATTTGAGGCAAACCCATTCTTCTTTTCCATTCAAAACTACATAACACACATTAATCTCTTTAATTCCTCCTCGGTTCATCAATCGACAGAGACTTGAATTCTTGGCTGCAGATTCATGTCCAAGTCTTCAACAGATTCGTACTCAACTAATCTATCTTTGTCCTAAACTTCAGAAATCTCTCCTAGCCCAAAGTAACGAAACATTGGAACATTGGTTTGCCGGTGTTGGGAACTTGCAGCATTTGAGGACGAGACGAAACTGTGATGGTCTCGACAAAAAGGAGTAGTAGTAGTTGCGTGACCTAGCTAAAAGAGGAGGTGCCCCCTTCACGAATTATAGTCTGCCTTTAATGAATCAATCAGCTGGTTGCCCCTTATCCTCTGTTGGGCTCTCAGTAGTACTTTCCTATGAAGTGACAATTTTACCCCTTTTGCACTTATGTCTTCTTTTTTTACTCCAATGACTCCAAACACCTAACGTAATATACATAATTCACAAGAAAAATAGCAAAGAAAGCATCACCAATTGATAATAAATCAAGGTGTTTATGGCACATATCATCTCCCCCTTCTACAACCGAAGCAACATTATCACCCATCGTTGTCACTGTCTTTGGATGATGGTGCTGGTTTTTCTTGTTATTCCAATGAGCCTTCTTCTTCCCCACTTGAGTAGAGAAGGAGTCGGTTTTGTTCCCACTTGTTTTCTTGTTATTACAAATATCAATATGTAGACACCCTTTTCATTCTCAAGAAGAACTTAAACTCTCTTCTAACAGTTTGGTAGTTGGTTTTGTTCAAGTGTTCAACACAGGTGAGCATAGTATAAAGAGTTTTGATTTCTCTGATGTGGAAACAGAGGTTGTAGGAACCAGCCATGAAGAACTCATTGGATTATAGTTTTACAATTATGTTAATGAGTCAATCGTCAATCGTCTCTTTTATGGAGAACTCATTTGATTGATTTATACACTGATTTTAATAGTTCAATTGTATTTTTATTTTTGATCATGTTCATCACTAATAAAAAATTTCGATGTCATCACCACGAACGAAAAAAAAAATCTCGACTGCACTTTTGAACCGAGAAAATGATTTAGATACCGGCGGAAAATCCCGAGGATTATCCAGCAAGACACAAATCACAGGTCCCACTTTTACCTTTTATACGATGCTAGAACGGCTGCCCAACTCCACACGATCCCTTACTGGGATGATTCATCGGGATGTTTTCATAAGAATGTTTTGTCGGTCAGTGTAGCATCCCTCCTTTTGAACAGCAAGTTCTCAAAACGACTCGAACCTTTTTTCAGCTTTTTATGAAATTTTCACTTTTTGGTCAATCTATACAGAACATGGTAAACGAATTTTTGGCCATGTATATAACATATTTTGCCAATCACAATAAATGTAAATTATCTGCCACAAGATAACCAAACAAAGAACTTTAGCTTGATAAACGTACATATGAACAAGATCATAATTATTATTATACGGGCCTTTTCCATGTAACACAACACGCTTGAATCTGTGGCACATTGCAACACAACACACAACATGCTAATAAGCACATGATTTTGTGGGCTGGGCGGCATGTTTTACACCTCAAATTCTCGTCATATATTATATCTTGTGTTCATTTTTGGCATGGTTAGATCTTTGCATTTGGGTCATAGGATTTCTTGCTACTACAATATAGCTATTATCCGTGAGCCTTTGATCATTGGTTCTCATCACTGACATTAATAATTTGTCATTATCATCTCCGCATGCATGATTCATAAATGAGCATGAGAAATCCACCTCTCAAACATGGCATAACTTTCTTTAGGTCTGTACTCTGGAGTTGGATGACCTGCTCCCTGCAAAAAAATGGTCGTCACATACTTAATCAGTATACACATACCACTTCAGGTCAATCTAATTACATATAACTTTCAAGAGAATGTAGAAATTAAGACAAAAGTTGTTCCTTGCCTTCACAGTCACATATGTCAGACCGCTTGAGTATGTTCTTGTATATCTGCAAGCAAGCAAACAAATAAAATTAAATAATAAATCTTCAAAACCTAATCTAACTATATCTGAAATAATTTTATTTAACAAACCAGGCAAACTGATCATCGAGGAACCATGGGCGCCAATCTTCGGTAATGGATAAGTTCAGTGATCGTATCCATGCTTCGGTTGAAACATGTACAGCACCATGAAATCATGATCACCGTTATATATGAGAGCTCTATAACCAAGTTTGTTGCTAATATTTTTATGATATTCCACACTGCTAAGAATGTCTTCTTTATATGGTACGTCGAAGTTGCACCTGACCCATTTCTTAATCGTTTCCTGTTTGAGTCATTGTCAAAACATCAAGACCATACTCAACTTCAGGATAACTGTTTGTGTTGGTTATGAGATTAACAAAGTTCCAAGCCAAGTTAGCGAACGAAATTCTCATACCTTTTTTACGTGGAGAGCCTCTTGAACATGATTATCATTTGCCCAATATCCAGATAGAAGATTTTGATTATAAGCTTGAGAACCGAAAAGAAACAAGAAATTTGGATTGCTAAAGTTTAATATATGTAATAGGAAGATTTGAATACAAAAGAGAGTACACCCGACACCCTGGAATTGGTAGCACAGACTCTGATGTTGAGAGGGATCGTCTATTATCAACTGGCTCTTTGGATGTTGGCCCTATATATCACCACAATACTTGTTCTGCGTCATGTGTGCTACACTAATATTCGATATACACTGAAAAGAATGTGCAAATCAGAAACAAAAATATCAGAAAACAAGTTTCATTTTATATAAAAGCTAAATTACCCTCACTTGACTTTTGTTTTTCTATTTGTTTTCATCACAATTGTTAGGGTTTGTTCTTTCTTCATTTCCTACCAAAATGGCTGCATTTCTTAATTTGGGTTTAAAGTGGTTGGCATGTAACACTAGAAATATGAATTAAGTTTAACATAATATATTTATGGCACTCACCCCAAGAAGTTAACCATCCCGAAAATTTTCCTCATGAGAACACGAAAACGACCATATCATTTCATTTACCAAATGGTGCGCCACATTTTTATTTTGTCAATTGGCTTACTAAAATGGATGATGTAGTTGCAGGAAATCCTACAACCTACACCCAAGTAATAATCTGAAGTAAATCTAAGACATGATAAGAAATTCTCTGAGTTATTTCAATAAGAGCATGAACATACACAAAATTCGATATGAGAAAACCCTAACTTGGAAAACAAATAACTTTCTCTCTCCTAAATTCCTTACACAAATTCTCAAAAAAGGTCTCTCCCTCATACAATGGCTTCTGGTGCCTTTTCTAGGGGCTATACATAGTGGAGGACAGCTAATAAAGCTCCTTATTTCGGATTTGGGAGGGCGATACTATTGCCCTATCTTGTGGTTATCGCGTTATTATCGCGTTGGCCTCACATGTTTTGTGTGATTCTTGTGACGTCATCGCACACGTCAGAAGTGACGTAGTAGACTTGTTATTTTCGTCTGTGACTGATGGTTTTCATTATCTTCGCCTTCAGCTACCTGTTGATAAATGACTTTCTCGCGTTCCTATTGGTTTAGCAATATTTTGTATCTACATTTTGCCTCTTCTCGCATTGATCTTATCTGAAGGAGAAAGCGATAAGAGAAGTCTTAATTTATCGCATCAACCCTGTCTTTTCATATTCTTCAGATCTGCCGACATAGTCCCGTGTTTTCCGCATGACCGTCTACACGTGTTGATTTTACTATTTACTGATTGGCATGTCTTTGACTCTTCTCCTTTTTTACCGGTAACCGCCATTGCCTGTTGATCTCCTAATAAATGCCTGAGAGAATATATTGGGAAGAGGAATAATATCCTTTATCTGTTTTATCACGCCTTCAATTTTCTTTTCTTTTACTACCTTCTCTCTCATCTTCTCTGTGAATCTTTTTTATCGTCCTAGAGTCCTCTTTAATATTAATCTCTGCTTGATTCGATGGATCCACCTTTTGGGTTAGTAATTTCTTGTATTTGCCATTGTTATACTGTTTGAATCTCTGTTTTTCTTTGCTTTTGATTTTAAGTTTTCCCCTGTTAGTGTCGTTGCTGATCTTTATCTTTATGCTGATGTTCTTCATCTCTTTACTCAATTTTGTTCCCTTAAGACGCATCACTCAGAGATAAGGGTGGGAATCATACATCAATATCCTTCCTAATTGGGCGTTGCCGTTATCACATATTAAGAGACATCTCATATGTAACCAAGGGTTTGTTATCCATTTCGGCTCTGTGAGAAATTTTTAAATGTAAATTCGATTATCAAAGAAACTGGCCAAGATCAAAGAATATGGCAGCAAGGAAGGAGTGCGTTCTCTGTTGCTGAATGTTATAAAGATTTGGAGATTGATGGTTTGCTAATCTTTCCGTACAAAAGCTTATGAAACCCAAAAATCCCTCAAAAGGTAATTTTTTTCATTTGGACTTTATGTTACAATGCAGCCCCTACGTTAGATACATATAGAAACTCCATTATGGTAAATGGGTGCTTGCTTTGCAAGAAAGCAGCGGAGTCAAATCAACACATATTCTTGCACTATGAAACAACTAGGAACGTATGGCATTTTTTCCTGAAATGTTATGGGTTGCAGTGGGTGTTTCAAGGTTCAGTTAGACATACCATTTGGGAATGGAAGAGAAGAAAAACCTCGGATCAAACTATCAGGAACTATATTTGGGATATCATTCCTTTTGCAGTATGGTGGGCTGTTTTGATTGAGAGGAACGGAAGGCTTCTTAATGGGCAATACAAAACATTGGAGGAGATTATTAACAGAGTTAAGGTTTTTATATATAACTGGTGTTTAGGAACAAAAAATTTCAGAGGAATCCAGTTGAACACAGTTTTGTATAACTGGGAAGCTATCATGAACTAATTTTAGCTTTTAGCTTTCAGTTATCTTTTCCTGTAATTGAGCCCTTGCTTGTATCCTTTTCTTTTCAGCTCTTTCCCTGCTTGGTAAGGAGTTATTTTTTTCAATCTATTAGGCCCTTTTCAAGTCAAAAAAAAAAAAAGAAACTGGCCATTTGAGTTTCAGAAATGCAAATATTAGGGCTTACAGTCACTCGTGGGCTCAGGTCTCAGACTCTCAGTCATTATATTCACAGAAGTAAGAAAACTACTCTTCTTTATCATGGTGAGAGCCAGAGTAAAGCGTCTCTTCGAGAACAATACACATTTTACCAAAACCTTCAAAGAATTAGCAAACCTTTAAAGTCATGCACACACAATTAATGAAGGAATGAGAACAATTGGTTTATGGTACATGTAGGATGTAGCTTGCAGATTGCTTGGCAAGAATTCTAGCATATAAATACGAGCTAGCTATTAGCTGCGGGACTTTATTTTTTTGGTTCTCATCACTGCCATCAATAAGCTGTCATTGTTGTCGCCACATGATTTATAAAGGAGCATGAGAAATCCACCTCTCAAACATGGCATAACATTCTTTAGGTCTGAATTCCGGTGCTGTGTGACCTGCTCCCTGCAGTTAATCAGCAGTACACATAAATTACTTAAGGTCAATCTAAGCAATTTCAAGAGAATGGTGTAGTTAAGATAACAATTGTTCCCTGCCTTCACAGTCGCATATGTCAGACCACTTGCGTATGTTCTAGTATATCTGGAAAGAAACAAATGACGTTATGTAATAAATTCTTAAACAGGAATTTAACTATAGCTGAAATCATCAACGTATATTCTTTTGGAGGGAAATAATTTAGTTAACAAACCCGGCAAACTGATCATCCAGGAGCCATGGGCGCCAATCATCGATAATGGATAAGTTCAGTGACCGAATCCATGCTTCTGTTGAAACATGTGGCACCATGAAATCATGATCACCGCTATATATGAGAGCTCTATAACCAAGTTTGGTGCTAATATTTTTATGATATTCCACACTGCTAAGAACGTCCTTTTTATAAGGTACGTCTATGTTGCACCTGATCCATTTCTTGATCGCTTCCTGTTTGAATCATTGTTAAAATATCAACACCTCAATTACTATAATCCGGGATAACTGCTCCTGTATTTGATTAACAAATTTCCATGGCAACAAAGGGAGAAAACTCACACCTTTTTTACATGGAGAGCCTCTTGAACACGTTCATCATTAGCCCAATATCCAGATACAAGATCTTCATTATGGTACTAGAGAATCGTAACGAAATTTCAATTTTGAACGCTAAACTTTCATATATGTAATTTGAAGACTTGAATACAAAAGAGAGTATACCCGGCACCCTGGAATAGGAAGAAGGGGCTCTGATGAGGCAATAACTCCTGCATTTGCTGAAAGGGATCGTCTTGTATTATGAATTGGTTGTTTGGGCTTTTGTTTCAGATTTCCACAATACTTGTCCTCCGAAATGTGTGGTGGATTTATATTAGATGTACACTGAAAATAGATGCCTGTATTATAGAAGGCCCGAGAGACCCTATAGACGTATAGACCAGACAGATATTTTATTATTTACCTCTTGGAATTTTTGGCGATCTTTTAAGCAATTCAGATTGTCCAGATCAAAGTTGATATACTTCCCTTTGCAATTCTCCTTCATTGACTGCAGAGTCGGCCCTCAAAATTCTCCATGTTAACCACAAAGAAAAATCTTGGACGCTTTTATGTAAACTGTTTTATTGTAAAATATAAATCATGGTTGATGCATCAAATTACCTCAAAGAGTTCGTAGGATAAAAGGCCCATGCCAAAAGCATATGGTACACCTGCATTAGTTTCCAATTGTCTATTGGAGATTGGATTCCCAAGTAAGTAACCCTAGAAAAACATATAAATACCATGAAATATATGGTAAACATGAACCGAATAGTAACCGATTAAAGGTAGTGTTGTTTATACATAGTAAATATGTTACCTTGAGGTTGAGGAATGGATATTTTTGGGTTTCAATATCTGAAAGTACATAAATTCAGCCGAAATTAGTGATCATTGAGATGACCATTTTTGCTTACGAAAAATTATAAATGGAAGTATATGCAATTTAGCTTAACAAGTAAACTATAATATGAAAGAGTGATTCTTGTTACCATTTATTAAATATTGTACGACGACAGGGACAATCTTTCCCGCATATGAATCACCACCAATGTAAAGAGGGTTGGATTTAAATTCCGGGTGCTCATTTAACCACTGTATACGTAGTATCAAATTGTTATAAATTTCAAGTAATTATGCTGTTTATAGCTGATTGCCTTTAAATTAAGCTTCCAACAATACTGAGTCCGATGTTACCTTAATCACAAACTCATAGCTGCTTTTCGATGACCCTTTGTCTCCGATATATAAATTGGGTGAAGATTTTGAGTATGAGAATCCAGTGTAAACAGGGGCATCAGGAAAATTTATGTTGGCAATCTTTGTCCACGAGTCTCTGTTCAACACTAATTTTGGCAATCCTCCAACATATCCATCTATTTCTATGTTTATAGGACCTAAAAATAATAAAAACGAGAAAACCAAAATATCAGCTTATCAACATAGAAAACGAGAGACAGTGCTTATAGGCGCCTACCTATCTCAAAAGCCAAACCAGTGAGACTAGAGCAACGCGGACCACCACTGAACCAGAAGATAAGAGGATCTTCTTCGGGCTTTCTTTCCGATTTCACAAAATAATAGAACAGCTCAATATCTTCATCGCCATCATTGGTATTACTTGGAAAATCTTCATTACCACTACTAACACTGATATACCTATTCACAATGATTACCACAAACATACAGATTATTAAAACTGTTACAGTAAAAATATCACAAAATTGATTATATAAGAAAACAACACCCCAACAAGAGTAGATAAAAATAAATGATACAAACCCTGTTTCAAGATGGAAAGGAAGCGGTCCTGAAAATCCAGGTAAATATTTAACTGTTGATGGCGATGAAGATGATGATGACGATAATCCCGTAGTAGTTGTATCGTTGGAAGAGGCTACTGAATTGAATTGATTCAGTGAGATTAATAAAAGAAGAGAAAGGTAAAACAGATTGAAATCAACGTGATTTAAATACCTCCCCATGGATAATTCAAAGAAGATGTATATGGATCAATCAAAAATAACAAAAAGAGAGGATGTAAATGGAGTTGAAGGTGTTGACTCTCAACTCCTATATATAAAGACATCACTAAGAATAGTGTTGAACCATGTCTTCCCCGCATATACTTAAAAATTCCTATAGGTTCTGTAGAGTGTTAGGTACCGGTATGGTAGGTACAAATGCTTATAGTATTATATAAGTTTATAGCAACTAATATAAAACATTTTAAGAACGAATCTTTTTAATAGGTGCAATTCTATTTTCTGATTTGCTTAGATCAAAGAGGAAGAACATCCTAATGAAAAATCCCAAAATGGATAATTAATGCGATACTTAGTGTACATCAAGATGTTAACTTAGATAAACTACTGAATGATAGCGAAAAATTACCAAATCAAATTCTAACTTCATATCTTATGCGACGTCTGACACAAATTGATCACTTGATATGCTCATTTGAGGGTGTTCGTCAATACCATATTACTTAGTGAAATTGAAGTCTGCAACATCTTTACAGAATAAGTATTGAAGTAAAGCTAGTATATATACTACATAAATAGCTATTTCTGTTACTTAAATTTACCTCATATTCGATTTTGCTCCGTTGATAACGCAACAATTGACACCGAGTTTTTCAGAGATAATGTATTTCCAGAACAACATCTTCCTCTATATACCCCAGAAATCTCATGCACAAATCTTAACCAGCACAGTTGCATCATTAGCTTTACAAATTGCATCCTTAATTTCCTGTGGATTTGTAGCTAGGATTTTGGTTTAGACATTTTAACAAACAGATTCAGTGCATTCCATCATCGCATTCACTAAAAACCAATTCAGCTTATTTTCGTCGCCATTATCACAGATTAAGAGACTGACCTCACATGAAACCAAGGGTTACATCCACTTCGGTTCTGTGGGAATATTCAAATCTCTCCATGAAAATTTCGACTATTAAAGAAATGGTCACTGAGTTTGAATGTAAATTTTAGGGACTACAGTAACTGTTTTTTCCCCCAAAATTAGAAATGAAAAATATCGAACTTGTCACTCTTGGGCTCAGGTCTCAGTCACACTCACATACTGTATATGTTAGCCCAGTTACTCCACACTTTATGGAATAACATTTGTCTCACATGGGCTAGGGTCTTTCTAGTCTTTGCTTTATATACCAAATAGTGAGCATATGGCTCGTCCCTTCCGGGACATCCGATAAAATTGGAACGATACAGAGAAGATTAGCATGGCCCCTGCGCAAGGATGACACGCACAAATCGAGAAATGGTCCAATTTTTTTTGTTTTTTTTCTTCTTGGATTTGCAGCAAGTTTGACAAAAGAACATTACTACACTAGATTAAACATACTACACTAGATTAAACATACAAGCTTTGCAGTATAGAAGAAGAGAAGATGGAGACAATATGTTTTTTCACTGTACAAATGTACATGGTCAGTTTCAGTTCGGTTTTTGTTCAAACCGAAACCATTACTCCCAGTTTTTTATTTTCCAAACCAAAACCGTGCCATCAGCCAATAGTTTTGGTTTTTAACAGTTAGGTTCCGGTTTTACCATCCGGTTTCTGTTTCACCATTATTTTGTCAGTTTTATGTAACTGACAGTTAAACACAGAAAGAATGAAAGATTAAAATATAGTTACACATAAAATTACATATTAAAATTAAATAAAATTAAATATAAACATTTATAGTTTAAATTTACGGATAAAATTAAATATATTTAATCTAAGATAGATCTAATGGTTGATCAATCACATCAAAGCTAATTGGTTTTACCATTGGTATTGGGTTTAGCTTTTACATCAAACCAAAACCGAAACCGTTATTCTCGGTTTTTATATTTTTAAACCAAAACCAACCATCAGTAAATGGCTCGGTTCGGTTTTTTTCTAATCGGTTTGGTTCGGTTTTAACGGATAACCGTTACCATGTACAGCCCTACGAGAAACAGTCTAAACTTTTTAGTCTTTATTTTTTACCCCAATTTGCAGAGTTTTATTTTTAGTTCTTCCATGGTAATACATCTCCATGATGTTGCCTATATATTACTTTTTTATAAGACCTACATTTTTATAAACAAGCACAAGCTAGCTTTGAGCGTTGGTTCTCATCGTTGCCACCATATTGTCATCGCAATATTTATAAAGGAGCATGAGAAATCCACCTCTCAAACATGGCAAAACATTCTTTATGCTTGTACTCTGGAGCTGTATGACCAGCTCCCAGAAAATATAATTTATCACTAATAGTTAAAAACTATAAATAAACCAGTTTTAATCAATCTAACATTAATTATAAAGTGGCCAAGTTGGATAAAATCACATAAGTTTGATATGGATAAAATGTAGATATTAGGTTAATATATTTTTCCTTGCCTTCACAGTTGCATATGTAAGACCGCTTGAGTGTATATGTTCTTGTATATCCGTATAGAAAGATATAATAATCATCTAAGAAATACTGCAATTTTGAAAAAAGATAAAATGTAATTGAAGTCAAATCAAACAAACCCTCCAATCTGATCATCAAGGAGTCAAGGGCGCCAATCATCTGAAAATCCTACGACACAAGAACCTATGCACAAATCGAGAAATGGTCCAATTTTTTTTGTTTTTTTCTTCCGATTTCCTATGCACAAATCTGTCTACTGTGGTCAGCATTTCAGAGCTCAATACCAACTCTGAAAAACCTACGATACAAGAACATTACTACACTGGATTTAACATACAAGCTTTGTAGTTCTCTGTGCTATTGTGGTCAGCATTTTAGAACTCAATATCAACTCTGAAAAACTTACGACACAAAAACATTACTACACCGGATTTAACATACAAGCTTTGCAGTACAGAAGAAGATGGAAACAATATGTTTTTTCACTGTACAAATCGAGAAACAATCTAAATGTTTTAGTCTTTTTCCCCCCAATTTGAGCTTATCTTATTCAATTGTGATATGCTATTATTGCCTAATCGTAACCACCATGTAATGGACTATCATTTCTCTTGTATATGAATTCAATCTTTCGTTAAAACAAAAAAGGTCTACCAAATTTTTTCAAAACTCTTTAATTTTCCCTTATCATATTCTAGTTTCATCGGATGTTGTCTAAAATTATTCAGATCTTCCAGGCATATTTGGATACCTTTAGTAATTAACAGCTTTGAGTAAAATGGTCTAAATTTAGCTTGTCCTTTCGGGGACATCCGATAAAATTGGAACGATACAGGGAAGATTAGCATTTGTGAGAAAACAGTCCAAATATTTTTGTTTCTTTTTTTCGATTTGCAGCGAGTTTTTTTAGTTCTTCGTCATTATCTCTGTGCTATTGTGGTCAGCATTTCAGGGCTTAATACCAACTCTGAAAAACCTAGCACACAAAAACATTACTACACCAGATTTAACATGCAAGCTTTGCGGTACGAAAGAAGATGGTAGATGGAGACAATATGTTTTTTCACTGTACAAATCGAGAAGCAGTCTCAATTTTTTAGTCTTTTTTTCCTCCCAATTTGAATTTTTGTTTTTAGTTCTTCATCGTTATACTCTTGATTTATTGGGTATTGTGTTATCAAAATTGCTTCTAAGATCTCTGTGCTATTATGGTCAGCATTTCACAGCTCAACACCAACTTTGAAAAACCACGACACAAGAACATTACTACACCGGATTTAACAAGCTTTGCAGTACAGATGAAGAAGATGGAGAGCATATGTTTTTTCACTGTAAATATACGCTCTCCATTTGTATGATTGGGATTACTTTATAAAACCTTTCAAAATCTCGTGGTGTATGAGTGCAAGTTTACAACAAAAAAATTTAGGTTGGAAGAATCACGAATTAACTAGAAGGAACCCAAGGATATGGAAATTTCTTCCCTATTTGATTATACGGCCAATTTGGAAAGAACGTAATGCGATGACGTTTCCAGGTAAACAAAGACGATTCCAGACATTATCTTGGAGATAAAATTTTAGTTTATTTTGTGGGCATCCAGACTTATTTGAGTCTGTTCCTGTAACCACCGGGATCTTAATTAATTGTGATATGCTATTGTTGACTAATTAATTAAAACTGTCGAAAAATAATATGCGGTTTCGGTTTCTCGGAAATCATATTCATGCACAAACAAAATGCTCACAAGAAGAGAATTAGAAAGACTTATCGGATTGTTTGATCGAGGCGAGGTAATCCTCTTTTCCTTAAAGACAATTCATCCCCGCATACGGTGCTCACGGTTCTTCGGATGTCTTCTTCCAAGATACAACGATCACGCCTTATAGTAAGTAGCACTACAATACTATTAGGCTGGCGAATGTTGACAATTACTGTGCTCTTAAATGACTCTGACTCTTGACATAAAAACTTGTTTTCTGCTTCTCAAAAACTTGTGAAAACCCATATTTACTTGTGTAAAAACAAAACTAAGAGATGGGTTTATATAGAGTCAATGGATACTCTACAAGGTGTCTTTTCACCAATAGGTGACTCCCCATGACCAATGGTGAGTCTCCATAACACCTATTCATGACTAGGTGTCTTATGGTGAAATGGCATTACCCAAACACATCTCTTGGAGTTTAAATCTTGAAAACTAATTTTCACTCACATAATAAATTAACTCAAAATTTCAACAATCCCCCACATGAGTGAAAATACGGACTTAACAAAACTTACTAACTTTTAAGAGCACAAGCAGAAAATATAATGCATCGGTAAATGTTACCTTTTGGCTTTGAACAAGACCTATTAAAAATTTACCGGATTTACTAGCCAATCAGTGGACGCGATGTCGTTGAACTGTCAGCCGTTTGTGTAAATCGATACAATAAATCTCACACATTATATCTCCTTATAATCGTCAAATTCTCGGTTGTGTTCATTTCGGCCCTGAACGTTCTTGGTATTCTATGAGTGCTCTGGATTAACCTAGCCTTTAAAGTTATCATAGAAGCGGCCCCGCTTCTCACTCATATAGGTGATCTCCTATTTGAAAGTATCCTGCCATACTTTTCTTAGTTAGACTAAGCTATAGGAATCATTAAGAGAAAATCTCAACCTCTTACGTGACAGGCAACACTGACTCTTATCATAGGAATGGGAAAGAGAAAATCTCTTTCAGTGTTATCTGGCGAGTCCGTCACAACTTAGTTTTCCCTTTTGAACCTAGACCATGGGATCTCCAATCGTTTAGGTTGGATTACCGCTGTACCTTACTCTTTAGTAAAGTTATAAACCCATTCCCCTCGATGATGCAATTGTAAGTTCTCTCTTGAATTTGTATCCATTGTCGCGACTTGATACAATTCCCGAACACTATTTCTTTTAGATGAGCGCATTTGAGAGCAATTGCTTTATGGTATTACATTGACCTCATATTTGTAGGAACGTACCATAATACCATTTAGACACCCCACTTTTATAATGAATTTATCATTATAACACTCTTGTTATACGACAACCACCCCCACAATTCCGTGGGGCACTGGTTTTAAAAATCCATCAATTACTTGGCTTTTCCCTTAGCAAAAATTGGTGCCAAAATCAAATTCCAAATCATCTATGGTTCTGTTTTCAACCAAACCAAATTCAGAATTAAATTAAATAGTTCCATACAGATGTGCATTCATAGTAATGCTTTAAGTGTGACAACTATAGGCCCAGGCCAAACCCAACGATTTTTCAGATCGTATGGAAATCACAGTTCCATAAGAAGGTTACATAGCACTCTCTGTTTCCACAATCTTGCCTTGATTAGTGGGGAACTAATAGCGCCTTAGATTATACTGCTAATCTAATTTTAATCCAAACCTGGCTGTATTTGGATTCACAATTCTAAAAGCTTTTCTCAAAAGCTATAATTTCCGACAACAATTAAATTGTACAGACTACGTCTTCTCCCTCACATTTCATGATCAATCACAAATATTACGAGAGAAATTCATACATGAATGACTCATGTATTGCTGTGATCGGAAGGACACCAGTAACTTTGAACAACATCGATTTGTCTGTTCACCGATGACCGACACAACTGTTCTCAGAGGGAACCAGGGCCAACATTTTTCTCTACAGACCCTTTTCCACACGTTTGGCCGACGGGGAAGAACAAGGTGGAAAATGCATATAAGGTCATTAGGTTTTCCTTGATAATTCTGAAGGACAATTTAGTATCAATTCTGATGAGAAGCGGAAGCTTATAATTGAAATTGATAAAATGAAATGATAAATAATCTACCAAATTAGTTTCTTCTACCCTTTAAATAAAGGAAGAACCTAAAAATGGAGATGCTTCTCCTACAACTTATAGTTTCTCCCCAATATAAATTGGAAACTTAAAAGATACTAAAAGGCATCTAGTTGAATCTCTAGAATTAGATGATCTAATTCCACCTAGAGAACACAAATAGGGTTGAAGAAGAGAAAACTCTGATTCTAACAAATATGGTAAAACCAAGCTAAAACTCTCCCTTCTCTTACCTTATCTCTTCTAATTTATACTAGCTCCAAGGGCATATTCGGCATATTCAAAGTATTTCAAAGATAGAAGATAAGTGGTGCTCCAATATTGATATGGGACATCCACAATACATCATCCTCCCCTTCTTTGAACAAATTCGTCCTCGAATTCTTCAAAGCATATTCTCCATTAGTGCTTGAACTTCTTCCTTATTTGAAGACAATTCCACCTCTACACCTTCC
>JAJJMB010005117.1:2797814-2931139 GCA_023531105.1 Papaver atlanticum
CTTGAACTTCTTCCTTATTTGAAGACAATTCCACCTCTACACCTTCCATTATAATTACTCACCAAATGTAGTACTTTGTGGTCATAGTTGAGAGCATCCCCAAGTAGTAATGACACACCAAGTATTTCTTCGTTTGTAAATACATCATCCTCCCCTTGTTTGAACAAATTCGTCCACGAATTCTCCAAAGCATATTCTCCATTAGTGCTTGAACTTCTTCCTTGTTTGAAGACAATTCTTCCTCTAGTCTTTCCATTATAGTTACTTACCAAATTGAGCCTTTTGTGATGAATTTTTCGAGCATACCAAATAACTAATGAAACATGAAGTAGTTCTCTCAACCTTGCACCGTGACTAAATCCATGGAACTTGTCTTTAATGAAAGCCAAAATTAGATCAATATATATTGACTTCCTATTTTGTTGTAGCTTGAGTGAAGGCTTGCTTCCGATAATTGTTGGTTCACATACTTGAAATTGTTCCCGTGATCTCCTCGATATGGTTTCTTCTAATTTGATATCATACAATGGTTCCCCATCTTCTATTTCGTCACCAAGTACCTTGCCAAATGTGGGACACAATAATGATTTATGTTCTTCTTCTTTCTCTTTACTTCTACTAGATAGCACTTGGTCCATGATAGTAAAATAATCAAAGATTTGATCCACATTCATGCCCTCTTGATAGATTGGAAGATCACTCACTACTTCACTTTCCCCATGACTCAAATAACTATCAAATTTTGGTGGAGTCATTTTACCAAACACCTTGTGTGCAATTTGTTCATCCTCATATCCACCAACCAAAATTGATACATCTAGTTCACTTACATTATCACAATCATTAGGTAGAGTCCTTACTTGGTTATGGAGACTTACAAGTTTCCAATAATATTCTTCACAAATTTCTCCCACTCTTTGATACATATTATCAAACACTTCATGTACAATATCCATTAACACATCCTTTGAATGAATCCTACCCAAATTAACTTCTCTTTTGTAAACCATTATGAAATCAATATAAGATTGAAAAACCCAATTTGAGAATACTATCAAAGAACATAATAATCAACCCAAAATACTAGAATAAAAGATTAGTAGTGTTCACCTCAAGAACAAGTATCTTCACCAATCACCACCTTTTTCCCTTGAGAATCAAACCAAAGCTCTGATACCAAATGATGAGAAGCGAAAGCTTATAATTGAAATTGATAAAATGAAATGATAAATAATCTACCAAATTAGTTTCTTCTACCCTTTAAATAAAGGAAGAACCTAAAAATGGAGATTCTTCTCCTACAACTTATAATTTCTCCCCAATATAAATTGGAAACTAAAAAGATACTAAGAGGCATCTAGTTGAATCTCTAGAATTAAATGATCTAATTCCACCTAGAGAACACAAATAGGGTTGAAGAAGAGAAAACTCTCATTCTCACAAATATGGTAAAACCAAGCTAAAACTCTCCATTCTCTTACCTTATCTTTTCTAATTTATACTAGCTCCAAGGGCATATTCAGCATATTCAAAGTATTTCAAAGATAAAAGATAAGTGGTGCTCCAATATTGATATGGGACATCCACAATACATCAAGTTCTTTGAAATGGTCGAATTCAAATTTGAATTAACCATCAAGAACTTTGATGCTTCAACACCTAACACGATACTGATCAAAGTTCATATACCACTCATAAAGTGCTAATTTAGGAAAACCGAAAACTTTTGATTCCAAACCAATTAATGATCGTCTGATCATGCATTGCTCAAACTAACTGGATCCCATGATCAAACTGTGGTAACTGAAAGTTTGGAATCATTTTCGATTCCGATAGAATCCTATGCATGATCAATAACTCTAACTGCCATTTTGTTCAATTAAACCGGCAAGAGAAATATCTCTTATAAGAAATTGTATTAAGAATTGCATCTCTTGACAAGAGTTACGTCCCTTCATTAGAAGGGACTCAATGTCAACGAACACAAAGAAGATCAACCGTTTTCGTTTAACTTTCTTAATGCACTCTGCTCGCAGGGTTTATCTATCTTAATGCATCAGTATGAAGAACAAGGTCTCTACCAAGGCTACAAGATGAACAGATGGGCTCCGACAATCAGTCACTTGATGTTCGCGGATGATTTATTCTTTTTTGGAGAAAACTCAAGGGTAAATATTCAACAACTGAAAGAAATTCTCCAGAAGTATGAAGATTATTCTGGACAGATGATAAATTACAATAAATCATTTATTCACTTCAGCAAAGGGAATTCTACTCTGAGAAAACAAACAACCATTCAGGACTTGGGTGTTAAGCAGATGGGAGAAGATGACAAGTACCTGGGCATTCAACCCTTGAAATCCGATTATAGAATCTCTACATTTAATTTCTTGGATGAAAAATTCATTGGAAAGCTTTCTGGTTGGCGTTAGTACTTCGTAAATACAGCGGGAAGGACAATCTTAATTAAGTCAGTTTTGTCTGCTATTCCAAATTTCTTTATGGGAATCTGTTTACTCCCAAAAGGTGTCACAAACAATATTGACAAAACTTTGAGATGTTTTTGGTGGGGTCATCCTGTAGACGTCAGAAAAACTCATTTTATTGGTTGGCAGAAATTTCGATTGCAGAAAGAACATGGTGGTTTGGGCATCCGCAACATGGAATGGGTGAATAAATCTCTTGTATGTAAGCTAGTTTGGAGATTTTTTGAGGATAAAAATGCTATGTGGGCTCAGGTTTTGGATGCTAAACACTTAAAAGGTAGTTCTTTTTGGACGGCTGAACCTACAAGCAATACTTCTTCAATTTTGTTTAGTATGCTTCAGGTCCGTGATGTTTTGGTCCACAAAGTTTTCTGGCGTGTATCGAAAAATTCTACTACCAAAATCTTTGAAGACCCGTGGATACCTAATCTTCTTCAGCATATCCTGCCAAAAC
This sequence comes from Papaver atlanticum, assembly GCA_023531105.1. Taxonomy (NCBI): domain Eukaryota; kingdom Viridiplantae; phylum Streptophyta; class Magnoliopsida; order Ranunculales; family Papaveraceae; genus Papaver; species Papaver atlanticum. Next base: position 2,800,755 of record JAJJMB010005117.1, read on the forward strand.
CAGATAATGTGCTAGATAATATACAAGTTGTGGCAGATCTGTTTGTTACAGGTACTATGGAATGGGATGTTAATCTTCTTGAGTCATTATTCCCACCTGACATTTGTACGATGATCAAAAATATCTATATTAGTGTTGAAGACACGGAAGACAAGTTGATTTGGACTCCAGCTAAATCTCGTAAATTCTTTTCCAAATCTTGCTACAAGATTTTTGCTGACTCTGCCCCTTCTTCCTCTGTGATAATTCAATTCCCATGGAGAAAATTATGGTCTTATTCCAATATAACTCCAAAGATTTTGCATTTTGCCTGGAAAATACTGCATAATGGTTTGGCTGTGAAAGACAACCTTTCCAGGTTCAACAACAATATAGACAATACCTGTTCTTTCTGCAATCATGAAGAAGAAACTGTAGTGCTTCTCCTTTTCAATTGTCAATGGGCACGTACAATTTTTCTTAACTCTCTAGGGTCTTTTGAATGTAGGAAATACCATTTAGTCCTAATAATAATATATTAGAGTTAGTTTGATCCAGTTGACACAGTCAACTGTCTGTTTGGTCCTTTTTAAAAAAATATATTATTATTTGGTACTAAATATTATTGTTTGGTCCTAGGATGGACAATACCTACGTGGGATGACGTCATCAATGATGACGTTATAGTTTTTTAATAGTGGCAAAAATGCCCTTTTTTTTTTTTTTTTTTTTTTGTCACTCTTAATAAAAATAAATAAATACAAACTTAAAACTGAAATATCTTTTGAACCACATGTCCAAAAATGATAGATTTTATATATTCGGAAAGCCCTCGACAAGAGCTTTCCAACGAGTACCATTGTTGCTATGTTTCAGAGCTTAAATTTTTTATCTTATTCTTAGGATAAAAAATAACTATAAAATGAACTATATACGAGTTCATTATACAAAATGAACTAATTTAATGAACTACCATACTAGCTAGTTCATTCTGTAGAATGAACTGTCATGATTAAATAACATACGAGTTCATTCTACAAAATGAACTGGTATAATGAACTATTATTACGAGTTCATTCTACAAAATGAGCTGATATAATGAACTATTATTATGAGTTCATTCTACCATATGAAATACCATTAGGAGTTCATTCTACAATATGAACACCTATCACGAGTTCGTTCTACAATATGGACTATCACTTACGAGTTCATTTTATGATATGAACTACCATAATGAACACCTATTACGAGTTCATTGTACAATATGAACTACTATACTTGATTATCATTACGAGTTCATTTTACAATATGAATTATCAATCCTACAATATGAACAACCATTATGAGTTCATTCGACAATAAGAACATCTATCACGAGTTCATTCTAAAATGTGAATTATAATAATGAACTACTATTGTGACTTCATTCTTAATAATGAAGTACTTTTATGAGTTCATTCTACAAAACAAATTTCTAGCATTTACGAGTTCATTATACGAAATGAACTGCTAGAAGTAGAATGAACTAGCATGTTTTAAAATAGTGTTCATTCTTGGATATGAACTATTATTATATCGAAAAAATAAAAATTAGAAACATAGTATAATGGGTATTCATTGTGTAGATCTCGACGAGACCTTTCCGAATATATAAAATTTATTAATTTTCGACTTATATTTTGAGAGATATTTCATTTTTAAGTTTTTTTTATTTATTAATGTTAAGAAGAGAGAAAATAAAAAAAAATAAAACAAAGAAAAGAAGCACGTGAGAAAGAGAGAAAATAAGAGTGATAAAGGGTATTTTATATACTTTAATATTTTTGAATAAATAAGGACCAAATAGAAATCTCTCTTTGTTGGTGGACCAAATTAACTTGGGATCACATAAAATAGGACGAAACAATTATTTTCCCCTTTTGAATTCGATGACATTGTGGAAGATCCTAAGTTTATATTTGTTCAGTGGATGGAGGATCGTGAGAATAATAAATTTGAGATGGTGTTATGCATTCTTTGGAACCTTTGGAAAATGAGAAACGATATTGTTTTCTCAGGTAGTTCGTTTTCTCCGGGTAGAATCTTGAAACAAGCAACAGCTGATTGTAATATGTGCATCTCAGAAGCTCAAGATGAAGTCACTTATTGCTCTGTAAATGCTAGAGCACAACAGTGGGAATCTCCTCCTCGAAACACAATCAAAATAAATGTTGATGCTGCCTTTGTCCCTAATAAAGGTGCTGCTGGAGCTGTAGCACAAGATCATCATGGATTTTTTCAAGGTTGTGGTTCTAATCTTTTTGATGTGACTTCTCCTCTCATGGCTGAAACTAAAGCAGTTCTACTAGGTATTGAGTTCGCAAAAAGGAATAATTTCCGCAGAGTGATCATAGAAGGTGACGATGTAAATGTTACCAAGACTATCACGGGAGATGGTAGTGATATTCCTTTGAGTATTCACTCAATGGTTCGGAAAATCCAAGATTCTGTCAACTTCTTCGAGATGTTAACTTTCCATTCAGTTCCAAAAGCTGTAAATGGCTTAGCACATGATTTATGCCAATTTGCTATGCACAATGACTTTGAAGGATGGTGGAATGCCACCAATCCTCCTTATTGTATCTCTTCTAACCTCAAGTTTAATGAGGTATTTGAATAAAAGTTCTGGGGTTGCTTAAACCCCTTTCTCGTCAAAAAAAAAAAAATGCACCCAAGGAAAATTTCAGACTCATTAATTTGAGTGTGATCGTAAGTAACAAATTACAATCCAAACATTCATTTCATGCACGAATAATTATCTTCCTTGAATTAATCAATTGAATAATTCATAATTTATCACCAACATACAAATGATAAAATTAGATATACTGAAGTGGTTAGTGTGTGCACTAAAGCATGTTATCATTAACGTAGAGAATATACATAATGAGCAACACAAGAAATCATCAGGGATACTAAAGATGAGCACCCAACCAGAACATGGATGTGTCATGCATCGAACATTAACATACATGCTATTATACAGCGAACGGTGATGAAAATGCTTGTCTCACAAACCCAAACAGCAAGCATGTATTATATCTAAAGAAACCGAAATATAATGAATCAGAATTGTCTTTAAGATTGTTGGAAAAATCATATGCGGTTTCGGTTTCTCGGAAATCATATTCATGCACAAACAAAATGCTAACAAGAAGAGAGTTAGAAAGACTTATCGGATTGGTTGATCGGGGCGAGGTAATCCTCTTTCCTTAAAGACAATTCATCCCCGCATACGGTGCTCACGGTTCATCGGATGTCATCTTCCAAGATACAACGATCACGCCTTATAGTAAGTAGCACTACAATACTATTAAGCCGGCGAATGTTTACAATTACTGTGCTCTTAAATGACTCTGACTCTTGACATAAAAACTTGTTTTCTGCTCAAAAACTTGTGAAAACCCATATTTACTTGTGTAAAAACAAAACTAAGAGATGGGTTGATATAGAGTCAATGGTGACTCTACAAGGTGTCTTTTCACCAATAGGTGACTCCCCATGGCCAATGATGAGTCTCCATAACACCTATTCATGACTAGGTGTCTTATGGTGAAATGACATTACCCAAACACATCTCTTGGAGTTTAAATCTTGAAAACTAATTTTCACTCACATAATAAATTAACTCAAAATTTCAACATGTGATGGACTATCCTTTCTCTTGTATATGAATTTAAACTTTTCGCTAAAACAAAAAAAGTCTAACCAATTTTTTATCAAATTTTTAATTCTCCCTCGTAATATTCTAGTTTTATCGGATGTTGTCTATAATTATTCAAATCTTTATTAGTTTTATCGGATGTTGTCTATAATTATTCAAATCTTCCAGGCATATCTGGATATCTTTAGTAAGTAACAGCTTTAAATAAAATTACCCCTATTATAACCTATTTTTAAGTTTTCGTTTTTCGTATTTTGTTTATGGAATAACTTTTTTTTATGCCGCTTAGATTATGTATTATACTCTTTCAAAGAGGTTTTTATAGCCTTAAAAAAATAATTTTTTTTATGCCGATTAGATTATGTATTATACCCTTTCAAAGAGGTTTTTATAGCCTTATAAGACATTGCACTTCGGTACAATTGTTTCAAATACATCGTCAAGCATAATCTACCTATGCCGAACGGAGACGTCATAAGACATTTCCATGAAGATTAATTACTAGTTGCCGAAGTGATCGTGATAATGATGTTCCCTACATACTACTTTTTTATAAGAAAAATATTTTTATAAACAACCACAAGCTAGCTTTGAGCATTGGTTCTCATCTTTGCCATTATTAATTTAACAATATTGTCATCCCCATATTTATAAAGGACCATGAGAAATCCACCTCTCAAACATTGCAAAACATTCTTTATGCTTGTACTCTGGAGCTGTATGACCTGCTCCCTGAATAAATAAAAAAACTAATTAATCAATCTAATATTATACAGTGGCTGTGGCCGAGTAGGATAAAATTATAAGTTTGATATGGATAAAAATGTTGAAATTAGGATAATATTTTTTTTCTTGCCTTCACAGTTGCATATGTAAGACCGCTTGAGTATGTTCTTGTATATCTGTATAGAAAGATATAAAACTCGTCTAAGAACTACTGCAATTTTGAAAGATAAAATAAAATGTAATTAAAATCAAATCAGTAGTCTATACTAAACAAACCCTGCAATCTGATCATCAAGGAGCCATGGGCGCCAATCATCTGTAATGGATAAATTCAGTGATCGTATCCATGCTTCTGTTGAAATATGTGGCACCCCGAAATCATGATCACCACTGTATATGAGAGACCTATAACCAAGTTTGGTGCTTATATTTCGATGATATTCTGCACTGCTTGAAAAGCCATATATATCGCGTTTATAAGGTACGTCATAGTTGCATCTAATCCATTTCTTAATTGTTTCCTGTTTGAGTCATTGTCAAAATATTAAGACCTTAAGTTAAATACTGTGTGTAAGATTAACAAATTTGCATGCCAATTAAAGGAAAAAACATCTCATACCTTTCTTACATGCAGAGCCTCTTGAACACTGTCATCATCTGCCCAATATCCACATAAAACATCTTGATTTTGACCCTAATTAAGAATCGAATAGAAATTTCGACTTCACAACTTGAATTTAACACACACGCAGATACATAGAAGAATTCAACACGAAAGAGTATACCCGGCACCCTGGAATAAGAGGCACGCCGTCCTCTGATTGGGGGACAACCTCTGCAATTGCGGAGAGGGATCGTCTATTATAATCAATTGGCGGTTTGGGTTTTGGTGCCAGGTGATAGCAATATTTCTCCAAAATGTGTACAGGATTGATATTTGCTATGCACTGAAAATGAATGCGCAAATCAGGTATGTTTATTTATTTTATTTTCCGTGGCTCATTGGCTCAAAATAAATGCTGAATTAACAGAGAAATGGTGAGATGTATACGTACTTACCTCTTGGTATCTTTGTCCATCCTTAGAGCAGTTTACATTGTCCAGATCAAAATTGAGATACTTCCCTTTACAATTTCTCCTTCATTGACTGTAACCAAAAGATGTAAATATCCTCCCACTGTCTCATATTCATGCAATGCCTATTCTGTTGGTTGGGTTGAAAGGAAAAACAAAACGCACAATGCACATGCATTGCACTAATCTATTCCATTGTACGTACGTATATAAGGGTACCTCAAAGAGTTCGTAGGATAAAAGGCCCATGCCATAAGCATATGGTACCCCTGCATTAGTGTCCAATTGTTTATCGGTGGCCAGATTCCCGAGTTAGTAACCCTGGAAAACAAATAAACAACTTGAATGATATATGGTAAACATGAATGGCTCGAATAGTAATGATAATAAAGATCAAAGGTAGTGTTGTGTGTACATAGTAATATTTTACCTTTAGGTTGAGGAATGGGCACTTCTGTGTTTGAATATCTGAAATGTTTAACGTCGATTAAAGAGAATAACGTATTTGCAATACACTCACTGTGCATTTTTTTCTTTCTTTTGACCGTCACACTATACATCGTATGAATGAAATAATTATGTATACCATTTATTAAATGTTGAACAACGGCCGGAAGAATGATGCCTGAATATGAATCACCACCAATGTAAAGAGGGTTGGATTGAAATTCCGGATGCCTGATTAACCACTGCATCGTATTCAATTGTCAACATCCATTTCAAGTACGTAATTAGGATTCCTTGAACGGAGGGAGTAACTTTTAAAAGAATGGAAGAAGTTGAAAAATCCAACAATACCAGTATTTATTCAATTGTTACCTTAATTACAAATTCATAGCTACTCTTCGATGAATCCTTGTCTCCAACATATAAATTAGCTGAAGACTTTGAGTACGAAAATCCAGTGTAAACAGGGGCTTATGGAAAGATTATGTTGGCAACCTGGATTGACCAAATATTATATATCAAGAGGCAAATTTCTCATCGAGTGACCTTCTCGATTATCAAACTATAACCTTCATGTTAATTTTGGATTTAATTAATTAATTTTTCTTTTTCCTTTTTTTTTTTTTTCGTGTGTGCGCTCGCGCGAGTTACTAGTTACTACGCTATAGAATTATCTTCTATGAAGGGGTAAGACTTAAGAGACGAACTCGCGAACTCTCTCGCTTTCCCCTATGCTGAAAGGGACGAGACGATAGTTCACTTCTTGTACTCTAGTTATAATAGAATAAAGGGCAAAGAGTTGAAATGCCCCAATTTGGGGATGTCGTTTGCGAAAATGCATTTTAATTTTCACAAAAAAATAAAATGTCACAATCCGTTCGTTTTTCCATTAAAGCTAGTTAAATGGTTAATTTTGCACATATATAAACTCCCACATGTGAAGAAAAATAATTTTTAACCCTCTTTTTTTTAATTGATATTTTCTTCTTATAAAATAACAAACCCTTAATATTGCGACAATGTCATATTTTTGCCACCACCGCCGCCGCCACCACCACCACCGCTGCCACCACACCACCACCGCCGCCACCTCCACCACCATCACCTCCGCCACCTCCACCACCACCGCCACCGCCACCACCACCACAACCGCCGCCACTAACGCCACTTCCACCTCCACCACCACCACCTTAACCATCACCACCACCACCGTCACCACCACCACAACCACCACCCCTGAACCCTGAACCCTGAAACCCTTAACCCTAAAACCCTGAAACCTAAAACCCTTAACCCTGAAGGGTTATTATTGTCTTTATTTCACATGTGTGCCAAATTCACTACTTAACTGGTTTGGATGGAAAAGTTAACGGAAGATGTGAGAAGAGTAAAAAATTTATTTATTTATTTATTTTATTTTTTGATCTAAATAAATGGGAGAATATTGTGGCAACAATGATTAAGTAAAGTGGGAATGTTATAAACACCCCTACTATCCATGGGTCTATCACAAATACCCTTATAGGTCTTTACAAATAACCCTGATGGCATAATTGAAATTTTTATCAAAAACAGAATTTCCATAATTTCTTTTTTAACCTTTCCAATTCGTTTCCTTCTTCTTTAACAAAGCCGGAAGAAAATTTTCCATCGCCTCCGTCGCTCCCACACCACCATCTCCATCGCTCCATCACCACCACCATCTTAATCGCCTCCACCACAACCAGCACCACCACCTCTGTTATGTCCGTCATTACTATCATTAGATCTATCAAATTGGTTTGGATTGGTTTGGTTTTGGTAGATGGAAAATGGATCAGACAGAGCTTCACCAGCACTATCTCCATGGCCGCCACGAAATCTCCATCGCCGCCACCACAACCACATCTCGTTATCACCGCCGTCACTATCACCAAACTTAAGCTCCGATCTGTTGAGAGATCTCATCTTGGGATTCAATTTATGGTTATTCTGGTGAGAATATTTCAAAATTTCTTATAATCGAAGCCTAACAACAAATCTATTAGATGTGGGGTAAAATTAATGATTACGTTTTTAATTTCTGATTTGGGAAATTTTGCTCAGATAAATGTAGTATTTAATATCAATCGACATGAGGATTAGATTTTTAAACTAGTTTATACTTTTTATGATTTTGATTTTGATTCAATTAATTTCAACAAAATCAGTTTCTATAATCTTGGATAATTTCTATATGATTTGTGTTTTAAGTGTTCACTGGTAATGATTTAGTTAGTTGGTAAGATTTAGTTGTTTTTGTTCAATATCATTTGATTTGGTTTGGTTTTGGTAATGATTCTGCTTGTTGAAATGATATGTTTGCATGTAACACTGGTGGTGGTGGTTATAACAGAATTGAGAGTGGTGGGGGATATTTAGGAGTAGTGGATACCAAGGTGGAAATCGTGGATGTGGTGGCTGTTATGGTGGAGGAAAAGGTGGTCAACGTAACGAGGTTTTACTAATCAATGGGTGATACCCTTGCAAACATATGTGGTGGGTCTGCTACTGCCGACAAGGTAACTACCTAAGATGATCTCTTGTTCTGTTTACTGTCTCAAAATGCTTTATTTAAGTTAGTGTCAGTGTTTTATTTCCTGGAAGAGATGTTTTTTACTTTTGGATGTTGCTAGTTGGATCGTTTTGATCTGGTATCTGGCCAGTGCCATTTCTTGGTAAATGCATAGTTTTTTTAACTCTTTAATTTACACATCTGTGAATAGTTATTAAAGTATGTGACATTTTATTGGTTGTCCAACAATTGTTTTGAGCGCATTCAAGAAACGATATTTGTAGTAACTATAGTCCACATGCTTCCACATACACGGTTAGGGTGGAGCGGTTATAATTTCTTATATCACCAGTTTACTTTATGTTTCCAGTTTGCACACAACATGTTTAAAGCTACATTCAAGCTTCTACACCACACTTAGTTTGTTGCACATTTAGTATTAGAATATGGTGTAATTTTAATAGCAACACTTAAGAGTTTTTTTGAGTGCTCATGTTAACTTCGTTACCACAAAAATTAATTATAGGTAGCATAATTTAGTATCATTTGGTGCACTATCTCATGATGTAAGAATAAAATGATGTTTACATTTTCCTTCGTGAAGGAAATTATGACCGTGTATATGTGTGACCATACTAACTTTAGCTACTCTTACACATTTACAAATGCCAGGAACTAGAAATGCTGACATAGTTGTAGAACTGGTATCTGTAATGAATATTTCTTGTTTTATGCACGCAAAAATCTTATAGAACTGGTATCTGTATCTGTAATGACAATTTCGTTTTTTATGCATGCAAAATACTCAATACTGTAACATTTCTTTTGTCTTGACAGGTGTATATAGATGCATTGATGTTCCCCTCTAGTCACTGTGGTGGGAATTGATTCAAGAGTCGCTGGTTTGGGAATTACTGATTCCCTGACACCACTATGATTTATTCTCGGACACCACTATGAAGTGCTCAAACACTATTCCCAAGAGCATCATGGAGTTGAGAAGGATGGCTAACCAGTTTATATTTAGTTTCTCTTCCATATTCTTTCAGGTATTCTCTATCTTGATGCATTTTTTGATCCTTCAGTCTATCTGGCCAAGAACATACATACATAGATCCATTTTGGCTTGGGATTAAAATTGGTTTAACTTTATCTAGTTTCCTCAATTTCGTTCTTGGACTCTAGATTTTGGGGACAACTTGAGAAAGTTGCTTTCACTTTTGGAGGCAACTTGAGCTAGTTGATTCCAGTTCGGAGGCAACTTGGTTATGTTTTTGGGTCCATTCATGCATATGAAATTATCTTATACATATATCTTAGAATAGTTGCGAAGAATCTGTGGTGCAATGGTGACACAGGGTTGTGTTGAGTTGCTGTTATAGCCAGTTGAACTGGTGGAGATTAGGTTATGTTAAGTTGCTGTTATAGCCAGTTGAACTGGTGGATATTAGGTGAATGTACATGGTTGTCGTGCTTTCAATTTTATTTGTTCGCAGCAATGCTGGAGGTAGTGGATGTCGCAGTGGATGTGGTTTCTTGTGTTAGCAGTAGTGGTGATGGTAGTGCATGTTGCAGTTATGGTGGGGGTAGTTGCGAGATACAATATGAACTTTTGTTGGATGCGCGCAAACTACTAGGTATGTATGTTTTACAGACCGTGAACATCTGTGTAGTTTTATACATCAGTAGGTGTAGTATATCTATTTGGATGTGATTTTGATATGTCATTATGCATTAACGAACTTGTGGTGCAACGGTAACACGACTGACTCCATGTCAGATGATGTGTGTTCGACTCACGCCAGGTTCACTTTTTTGTGTATACTTTTCTTTTGTAGACAACTTGTCCTAGTTGCTTCCATATGTGGAGACAACTTGAGCTAGTTGCCTCCACTTTTGAAGAAAACTTCAGAAAGTTTCCTTCAGATTTGGAGGCAACTTAGCAAGTTGCCTCCAGATGGTGGTGGTGGAATTGGTGGTTGCTGGGGGTGATTGGCGGCGGTGGGTAGTGGTGGTGGTTGTCGGTGGTAGTGGACAATGGCGCTGGTTGTCGTTGGTGGTGGAGGGAATTTGTGGTGCTGGTTAGCGGCGGTGGTGGTGGTTGGTGGTGGCGGTGGTGGACAGTGGTGGTCGTCGGTGGTAGTGGTTGTGGTGGTCGTCGGTGGTGGTAGGCGGCGGCGGTCGTGGACAGTGGTGCTGGTTAGCGGCGGTGGTGGTGGACAGTGGTTGGTGGTTGGCGGTGGTGGTGGTGGTGGTCGTCGTCGGTGGTGGTGGGCGGCGGCGATGGTGGACAGTGGTGGTGGTTGTTGGCGGTGGTGGACAGTGGTGGGGCGGGCAGTAGAGATTTTATTTTATTTTATTTTTTATTTTTTTTCAAAAGAGGGTATTTTAGTAATGTATTAAGCTTAGGGGTATTTATAAAGTTCATAAGGGTATTTTGCAATGCGCCTCATAGTAGGGATATATAGATAATGTTCGTGCTTCCCCAAAAAGATTTAGGAGGAAAATTAAACCATATTACACTGAGAAATTAAAACATAGTCAAGCATGCATGCACCAACCTTAGTCCATGAGTTTTGGTTGAGCACCAATTTTGGCAGCCCACCATCATATCCAGCTATGTCCATTGTTATAGGACCTAAAAAGATTTGACAAGAAAACCATAGTTACGTTATCTGATAAAGAAAACCAATATATCAGCACCACACAAAATATGACTATGAGAGACGGTGCTTTACAGACGCCTACCTATCTCAAAAAGCAAAGCACTGAGACTAGAGCAACGCGGACCACCAGTGAACCAGAACACAAGGGGATCTTCTCCAGGCTTTCTTTCCGATTTCACAAAATAATAGAACAGCTCAATATCTTCAACCCCATCATGGTTATTACTCTGTGAATCTTCATCACCAATATTAGTACTGATATACCTATTCACCACAATGACATAGATTACTACGGGCAACGGACTTTTCATGCAGATAACATCCTGAGAATTAAACACTTCAACGATACAAACCCTGTTTCAAGATGGAAAGGAAGCTGTCCTGAAAATCCACGTAAATATTTAACTCTTGATGGCGACGAAGATGATGATGACGAAAATCCAGTACTTATTGTCGTATTAGAAGAGGTTTCAAATTTTTACTGAACCCATGATATTAGTAAAAGAATAAAAAGAGAAAGAAGATTGAAGTGAATATTCAAATGCCTAACCATTGATATTGTTCGATGAAGAAGTATATGGATCTGGATCTGGAGCTGGAGCTGGAGGGGTTTAAGAACTACTCCAAAGAACACATCAATGCATTTATAACCCAAAATTAACCTTGTTGATATGTACTTACCATTCTACTGATATATGTATAAGGTGGCACCATGGGTTTGATTTAGTGTATGGTGTTATATGCGCCTATGGTTTACACTAACTATATATTCCAAACCACCGTCACTGTTATAGGAGTATCGAAAAAAAATTTGTTTTTTTTTTGTTTGTTTTTGGCTTAACAAATGATAACAAAAATGTGAATTTACAATCAAAGATAAAAACAGAACTAGACAGTGACCAGTTATGGTCACATTTTTACAACTAAAATATTAAGCAAACCTATGATAGGCTTGAGCTGGATTTTCTAGGGTGAGCAAAAAAACAAAAAAGAGAGAGGTTATGTCTCATATAGATAACTCTGACCACTATTTAAACTACTCAAACTAAAGGTTCTCACTTAATTAATTGTTGTATATAATTCTTCTCACCAATTTGGTGTATATATACACAAATTACAAAGGAAGCAAAGACAGTTTCTGTACTAGCGTGTTTACAAGGCTTAACCAAGATAATACGTCTTGGCAGGGAGAAGAGATAACATACATGCATGTCAGGAACACAATGAAAAAATATCAAAAAAGTAAACTTTTACATCCTGACAAATTTTGTAGTGTTCACACTACCCCCTCCTCTAGGTGTTAACAAATAATTATTCAACACTCTCCCTCAAGATGGTGCGTATATATCACATATGCCCAACTTGATAAGTGAATCATTAAATATATTATTTGATACGGCCTTGGTCAGAATATCTGCAAACTGTTGTGTTGTACGAACGTATGGTACTTCAATAATGTTTTCTTCGAGTTTCTCATAGATGAAATTCCTATCAATTTCTACATGCTTTGTTCGATCATGTTGTACCGGGTTTTCTGCAATTTTGATCACAAACTGGTTATCACAAAACAACTTCATAGGTTTTTTAGTAGGAAAACCAAGTTCCCCCATAAGCCTTTTTAACCATAACAATTCACAAATTCCTTTCACCATTGCCATGTATTCTGCTTCAACACTGGACAAGGAAACCACCCGTTGCTTCTTAGATTTCCAAGTTACTAAATTTCCTCCGACGAAAGTAACATACCCAGATGTCGATCTTCTCCTATCACCTTTTCCTCCCTAGTCTGAGTCAGTGTAACTCGATACATCAAGATGTCCATGTTTAGAAAACATCAACCCTCTTCCTGGTGCGGACTTTAAATATCTCAGTATTCTTATGACTGCATCCATGTGTTGTTGCCCCGGATTATGCATAAATCTGCTTACAACACTTACAACATAGGCAATATCAGGTCTTATATGAGAAAGATAAATCAAACAGCCAACTAACCTCTGGTATTGCCCCTTGTCAGCTGGTACTTGATCAGAATATTCTTCAAGACCGTGATTTTGTTCCATAGGAGACTCAATCGTCTCACAACCCAGCATACCGGTTTCCTTCAACAAATCAATCACATATTTTTGCTGAGACAAGAAAATACCCTTTTCTGATCGTGAAACTTCAATCCCCAAGAAATATTTAAGTCCACCCAAAGCCTTCATATCAAATTCAGAGTACAAACAAGTCTTCAGATTACTCATCTCTTCTGGATCATTTCCTGTTACCACCATATCATCAACATAGATAATAAGCGCGGTTATCTTGTCACCTACCCTTTTTAGGAACAAAATATGATCAACATTACTTTGTGTATACCCAAATTTCTTCATCGCTTGACGAAATCTACCAAACCAAGCTCTGGGAGATTGCTTCAAACCATATAAGGCCTTGTTTAGCTTACAAACCACGTTTGCATTATTCGGAGCGCTATAACCTGGAGGAAATGTCATATAGACTTTTTCTTGTAAATCACCACGTAGAAAAGCATTTTTTACATTGTATTGTTGTAGACGCCAGTCTAAATTCGCTGCCAAAGATAACAACACCCGAATAGTATTGATTTTCGCAACCAGAGCAAATGTGTCTTGATAATCAATACCGTAAGTCTGGGTAAATCCTTTAGCCACAAGTCTTGGTTTGTACCTGTCAATGGAGCCATCTGGATTATGTTTGATAGTGTATACCCATCTGCAACCAACTGGTTTCTTCCCGTTTGGTAATGAAACTATATCCCATGTACCATTTTCCTTATGTGCTAGCATCTCCTCTTTCATAGGGCCAGCCCATTTTGGGTTAGATAATGCTTCTTGTACATTCTTGGGAATAATAACATCTTCCATCTGAATGACAAATGCTTTGCCATCTTCTGACAATCTATGAGTTGACATGTAGTTCGCAATGGGATATTTAACCTTCTTTATTTGTTCAGGTGAAAAACGATATGGTGGCACCCCACAATTACTCCTTTGTGGAAATTTGTTCCTATCACTATCAGTTAGGTCATAAGTATTGTCAGTATTAATTAAACAATCTACGCTTACCTCGGGGACATCAACAGGAGGATAACTGGTTGTAGGTACTGTTGTTGAAGAGAGTAAGGGGTCTTCTACAACAAGAGTTTCGACCTCTTAAACTGTTTCCGGAGGGTGTATAGTAGTCTCTCCCAAATCGGTAGAAGATGGAGAGTTACTTAAACCTTCTTCAATGATGGAAAGATGTGACTCACTATTAGTTGGAAATAAATCTATCCAATTCAACTCTTCAATGTTGTTCTCTCCCTGAAGAGGAGAACTGGAATCATATGTTGAGTAAAACTTTTCATGCTCAGAGAAGGTGACATCCATGCTAACATAAAATTTGCGAGTAGAAGGATGATAACACTTGTAACCCTTTTGGTACGGATGATAACCAACGAATACACACTTTAAAGCACATGGATCAAGCTTGCTGCGTAAATGCTTTTGTATATGAACATAAACAACACATCCAAAGACTCGTGGAGGAAGTTTAAGCTGAGAAGGAATTGTCACAAAAGAAGCCAATTTATCCAAAGGTGTTTGAAATTTCAAGACACTAGTGGATACACGATTAAGAAGATATACTGCAGTAGTGATAGCTTCTTCCCAGAAATTTGTCCTCATGTTTGCTCCGATTAAACAATCTCTAGCAATCTCAAGTAATTGCATGTTCTTCCTCTCCGCAACACCATTTTGTTGTGGCGTAGAAGAACAAGTAGTTTCATGAATTAAACCATGTTCTTGGAAATAACCTTGTAAAACTTTATTAACATATTCGCCACCATTATCAGAACGAAGGACCTTTAGAGTGGTGGAAAATTGTGTTTGAATCATTACGTGAAATTTCTTGAAAATATCAGCTACATCACTTTTATTTTTCATCAGATATAACCAAGTCATACGAGTGCAATCATCGACAAACAGAACAAACCAACGAAAACCATAATTACTAGTAACTCGGCAAGGGCCCCAAATATCAGAATGAACCAAAGAAAACGGAACTAATCTCCTGTTAGAGCTATCAGGGTAGGTAGTACGGTGACTTTTTGTTAAGATGCAGGTCTCACAATGAAAATCAGAAGGCTTGCAAATTGAAAATAAAGTTGGAAATAAATGTTGCAGATAACCAAAAGAAACGTGACCCAACCGGTAATGCCACAATAGTATTTGATCTTCATATGTACGAGAGGACCCCTTGGCTGACAAAGACCATCCTTCGCACACATCATCTACGTAATACAATCCCCCTCTCTTAGTACCACGCCGAATTATCTTCCCGTTGCTGAGATCCTGAAGAAAACAGAAAGTCGAATAAATTAATACTACACAATTTAGTTGTGCAGTCACTTGTGATACTGATAACAGATTATTAGAAAGAGATGGAATCAATAGAGTATGTTCTAAAGTCAAAGAAGAATTCAAATCAACTCTCCCAACTCCAGTAACCGGATAAGGGACGCCATTGGCATTATAAACCGTTGAGCAGTCAGGTTCACATACATCTTTCAAGATAGATGCTTCAAATGTCATATGATTAGTGGCACCGGAGTCAAGAATCCAACCATGATTTTTATTTGAGTTAGCAGCTATTAGAACTAGGCCAATATTACCTGACTCTTGTGGAATGAGGTGGTCTGTAACCGAAGGAAGTTCATCAACTATTGGAGTAGCCGTCATTGTTGAAACTGTCATTTCAGTAGAACAAATAACTGCTTTTCCTTTTCCTTTCTTTGTTTTTGATCGATTGTTCCACCACTCAGGATAACCAATCTTCTTGAATCAATTTTCGATGGTGTGCGTACCATTTCCACAATAAGTACACTTTCCGCTTGTATTTGTTGAGGCAGATTGTTGTGTTGAAAAAAGATTACCAAATTTGTTTACTGTCATAGCTATTTGAGGAGAAACAACCTGATTCAACATAGTACTACGACGCTGTTCTTCACGCCTCACAATAGAAAAAGCCATTTCGGGTCCAGGAAGTGGAGTACTATGAAGTATTTCTCCTCTAATAGAATCATAAGTATCATCAAGACCGGCAAGAAATAAATAAACCCGTTCTTCATCAATTTCTTCTTTTCGAATTTTAATTACATTTGCTTGGGTAAAAGTAATTGGTTTACGATAATCAAGTTCTTGACAAATAATCGTAAGATCAGAAGAAAAAATGTAGCCACCGGTATGCCTGCTTGTTTTGTCGCCATAGCCTTACGGGATAAATTGTAAAGAATTGATTTATCATCCCCTTCATAATACCTATGTTTCACTGCGTCCCATACATCTTTCGCAGTAGGAAAACGAATGAAAACATTCATCAATTCTGGTTCCAGGGCACCAACAACCCAACCTTTTACAAGAGAATCTTTCATACACCAATCGTCGTACGTAGGTTCTCCTTCAGTGGGTTGTGGGGTAGAACCCGTTAAATATCCCTTTTTTCCTCTACTTGAGACAAACATAGACATGACTTGCGACCAAAGAGTAAAATTTTTGTCATTTAATTTTACACCATATGGAATTGAAGCCGGCTCTTGCGAAGACACAACATTCATCGTAGGAGTAATAATAACACCCGATTCATTACCAGTATCCATAAAATTAAGTTAAAAGAATCACAAGCAGATTGCCAGTAAAGTTTCCAAATAATAATCTTGACAAACAACTTGTCAAAGATAGTAATAAAATTTCTTTCCTTTATTAGAAAAACCAAGGTTCAAAAGATAAAAGTACCAATTAATAAGGATTGAAGTAAAAACTTCAGATTAAATTCTTTCAACAGAACAAATCAAATTCAAATAAATCTTACTTGATTTTGGATTTCTTTAAAATCAAATAGAAGAAGAACCTTAAGCAGGGGAATGACGGTCGATTGGAATAAGCAACACTCACTCTATAGAAGCACTCAACTCTTCCATGAGTGGCTCTGATACCAACTCAAACTAAAGGTTCTCACTTAATTAATTGTTGTATATAATTCTTCTCACCAATTTGGTGTATATATACACAAATTATAAAGGAAGCAAAGACAGCTTTTGTACTAGCGTGTTTACAAGGCTTAACCAAGATAACACGTCTTGGCAGGGAGAAGAGATAACATGCATGCATGTCAGGAACACAAAGGAAAAATATCAAAAGGAAAAAGTAAACTTTTACATCCTGACAAATTCTTTCGTGTTCACACTACAACCTCCTTTAGTGTTCACACTACCACCTCCTCTAGGTGTTAACAAATAATAATTCAACAAAACTTGCACCCCTCGTTGCAAGTTTATTAGCAGTAAAGTTGATTTCCATGTATCCATGTCTGAGTTGTATTTCAATAGATCTCTTACACATATTCCATCTGGTACAGAAAATACATAGTATTTTTTCTTTAGAGAAGGCTTGAATGACATATTTAACAGAGTTTAAATCTGAGTGAATTAGAGCTTTTTTCCAATGAATTTTTATAGCCCGTTCCAGAGCTCTAAGCACTGTAACTAATTCCTTCACAAAACTAGTAGCAATATCATTCCCTCCACGTTCTGCTATAATATACCCTCCATTATGAGGAGTATCAAATTTTATGAGGTTTATCAAATTCATATAACGCAACATAATCTTCACAACTAGATTTGTAACTTCCATGGAATTTAATAACCGTGAAATATAGTAATGCAAACCACCTAATCCACCAATAGTAATCATAGTTCAAGTAATCAAGCACGGAAGGAGAGGGTTGATGTGATTTTTTTTCAACTTTGTTGTAGTAGTGGTAAATAGGATTCGAACTCTAAGACTTGTGAAGATTCGAGTTTTTAAATTTAATACAAATATAAAATAATATTACAAATGGTGCGAGAGGTACTGGGACTAAGGATTTAGCCAATCCTCATAACATAAGGTTCACTTATTTATTCTCAACAATTTTAGCTCAAGAAATATAAACATGGACTCTATTTTTGCCAAGGTAGATTCTCAAAACATTAGATGTAAATGTTAAGCATGGGACATCAAATCACCTAAGCTAAGCATGACCCATCTAATCAAATTACAACTAATTAAATCAAATCATATTTCAATTAATATTAGTGCAAAAGTCATAAAAAAGAATAAAATAAATTTACCCATGTATGAAGTTCGGCCTCCTCCGTCGTCCCAGTGTTGGGGTTTAGCTCCTCATATTATAGACACGCTCAAAATTCATCTTTATTAATGCTCAAAAGTGTTTTATAACTGATGAAAAGGAGAAAAAAATGGTGAAAATCGGGTTTTGTAACAATTATATTTGTTACAAACCTTTGTTACAAAAACGATAATTGTAAAGTGTTGTTGTTACTGTAGCATATAAGACTGTCCTATCACTGTCGCGTCCACTGTAGCAGTTACGACTGTTCTTTGGGGTCTTATATTCTTCGTTTTCTTCTTCCCTGCACCAGCAGAAAACAGCAGCAGGAAGCTTGTTGTTCGTCTTGATTTCTCACTCCTCAGCCCTCCTAAAGTCCCCAAACTCTCGACACCTCTTCTCTGAGTCCCCAACAACTATTTATAACCCAACAGCATCGAAATCTCACGTAATAACTTCATATAATTCTCCATTATTCTTCACGGCATGTTTAGGAAATAATTCATCTTTTTGATTTCTCCACGCGTTTTGAAGCTGCCAAATTGCCATATTTATCTCTGCCACGCCCCAAAGTGTTGCTCGAGCCAACAAACTTGCACAGAACTCGTTCAAACTTCTCCAAATCCCGTGAATATCTTTTCCATGCACGAACTGCCCTATTCTCAACTCTTGGATTATCTAGCCAAATTCAGTCGAAATTAAAGCCCAAAACATGTTTATTAGGTCATATCACAACTACCCATCAAAAATCAGCCCTTGAATCTACCTCCAACCCCATCAAATCTTTGATCGAAATTCTGCCAGTGAATGAAATGATTTCTCGCCAAAACAAGAAATTCAAATTAAGAAGAAGGGGTTCCCTGGATCCAAAACGCGGGTGCCTTTAATAGCTCGGCTGCCTTGGGGCGCCCTTATCCATTTTGAGGGTGCCTTTAGTAATTTTGGTGGGTGCCTTTAACACTTTTTCTGGGGTGTTTTCAACACTTTTTCGGGGTTCCTCCGGTGTATTTCTGGGGTGCTTCCGGTGCATTTCTAGGGTGCCTTTAGTACTCTATCCTGGGGTGTAAAACACCACTTTACAAGCCAATTTCGCCGCAAGAGCTTATTTCTCTAAAAATACCTACAAAGACATAAAATAACAAAATAAATACAAAATCGAATACTAACAATATATACAATTGAGACATATTAGACACAATAATGTGTCTATCAAGGGTGCAAGTGGGATCACTTGCACTCGCTATACTTTGGATTTCTATGAGAAAAGGTTTGGCTCTATGAAATTTCACTAATTTTGTGGGTGCAAATGGCTAATTTGTGATCATGAATTATTTATGTGACCCAATTTTTTTAATTACTGCTCCCAACTATGCAACTCGGTGAACTAGAATCAGAAGTTTAAGATGTCAGTTTGGGAAGTACTAGAGATGATGTATCATGAAATTAATGGTGCTATGACGAAAGTGGTAAGCTTTTATACCATGCGAACTTTCATTTTGTTTTCAACTATAGCTTAATATGGATCAAAAAAATTCTTTTTTGTGTCTTGATAAAATTTGTTTGACCCCGCATATAAATCCTGCCATACACATATTAATATGCTGCCATACACATATTAATGTTTATGCCCACTTCAGTTATGTGGGCATAAACATTTCGACTATCAAAGAAATGGTCGATGAGTTTGAGAAATGTAAATTTTAAGAATGGTTTTTTGGGGACCAACCTTTTTTCTGGGTGACCATTGTTCTATTTTGGGTAAGACATCTAGAAGTAAATCTAGGTCACCCCTTATCTCAATATTTATATTAATACCAAAACTACCCTCCTGATTAATTTTGTGTAATGATTAGTTACTGTTAATATTAGTTAGTGTAATCATTAGTGAAAGGATTAAGTTAAAGATAATTAGTGAGATTAAATTAGTAGATGGGTTTTTCTTTAAAAGAAGTAGAATTATTGAGAGAGTAAAGTTAGAGATGAGGAAGAAGAAGAAGATGGGGAAAAAAAACATTATTTTGATTTTGGTGAACATGAATTGAGTGATTCAAGTGATGATAGCTCATCTGAATCTTCATCTCCTTCCTCTCCTAGAGTATTCATTAATCTTCACAAGGATCCCGATATGAGTTATATGTTAGATGGTGAATGTATTCTTCCTCAAACTCAATCTCAAGATGAAAATGATGAATTTTACCAACCACAACCGGAGGAAGAGTATTTGGGTACCCAGGTATGCTTCTTATTTAAATAATGTTGGTTGAATTGGTCCAAAGTTTCATAAAAATGTAAATTTGTAAAGTAGATTTCGGCTAGGTCAAGGTAGTTCGGTTACCTTTTATGAAGAACAAGTAGCCGAACACACCTGGAAGTGTAGTTTCGGATCCTTTTTCCAAAGACGCAGGTAGCCGAAGTCGGTTTTAATGGAGGTTTTTGGTGGTTCGGTTAACCAACATGTTGCCCAACTGTGTTTATAGGATTTACAGAGTTATGTTCGGTTGGCTCCCATATTTTCCGAACTTTAGGAGCTACAAGTTCGGTTGGTTCGCAAATTTCAACCCAATTAATTTTCTTGTGTTTATAGGATTTACAGAGTTATGTTCGGTTGGCTCTCATATTTGCCGAACTTTAGGAGCTACAAGTTCGGTTGGTTCGCAAATTTCAACCCAATTACTTTTCTTGCCGAACGTTACGTACAAAATTAGATTATACCAAGTGTTATAAGTTCGGTTGGTTCGCAAAATTCACCCAAACTACTTTCCCAGCCGAACTTTACGTACAAAATTAGTTGAAAACTAACCCTTAACTTCGGCCAGCTATTCCTTGCCGAAGATTATCCACTAAATATTCGGTTGGTTCGCAAAACTGCTTTACCAACCGAACTCTGTGTTCGGTTATTTCGACAAAATTATCTTCTTGCCGAACTTATTTGTGATTGCAATTGATGTTGTTCCATTTCTTGTAGATGGAATGCCAACCTATACCAACGGATGATCAACCTTGTCCGATTGATATGTTGTTCGAAGATACATCCCATCACTATGTGAATGAGTTGGTATTTGACTTACCTATTGATGCGAAGAATTGGGCTAGAGAACATGCCAAGAAAGACATGTGCGTATTAGTTTTGAATGAAAAAGAAAGCAAAACTCGTTTTGAAATGGTTTGTGAGAGAAGTGGAGATCCTGATGTTAGTCACAAGAAGAAGGATTATGTGTATAAAGGAAAGACGACGAGGAAGAACACACGTGCTCAAAGAAAATTAAATGTCCGTTCAAGCTAGTATTTAAAAAGTGAAATAAACTGAAGGGATGGGTTCTATCTAATGCTGCTGTGGAAGGTCGTCATAACCCCCCTCGTACGGAACATCTTGAAGGACATTCAATGGTCGCAAGGATAACTACTCAAGAAATGGAGAAAATAGCTAAATTTAGGAAAACTGGTATTTCACCAATTAATATGCTTCGTTTACTAAAGGATGATAACAAGGATAACGTATCATCTTTGACCACCATTTATAATGCAATTGAGACAATTAAAAGGAATAAATGGAAGGATAGACAAGTGATGCAACAATTGTTTTTGTTTTTTTTGGCTCAAGAGAAAGGCTACGTGGTTCAAAAGAAGGTGGGTCTGGAAGAAGAAATAACGCATCTCTTCATTGCGCACCCGAAGAGTGTTCAATTGGCTAAATGCTTTCATGAAGTTCTTATAATGGATTGCACTTACAAGACTAACAAATATGAGATGCCATTGTTGAACATTTTTGGTCGTACGTCGACGAAGTCACCGTTTACCGTTGCTTTTTGTTTACTAAAGGAAGAGCAAGAACCAAGTTACACATGGGTTCTATAACAATTAAAGGAGATCTACCGAGATGATGATATCCCCGGTGTTATAGTGACGGACAATGAAGTTGTATTAATGAATGCAATAGAGAAATTCTTCCCATTAGCACATAATATGCTTTGTACGTTCCATATATGGTGTAATGTGATGAATAGGTGCAAGCCTCAAATTTGTCCACCAAAGAGGAAAGCATTTGAAGAGATTAGTAAGCTACCGGAAGATCAACAAGCGGATGCAAAAGAGGAATTCGATAAACAATGCATTCTAAATCACGCTAAATGGGTTGCTTTCTCCGGTGAATGGGAGTCATTGACTTGGTCTCTTACCGAAGAAGAGTATAATCTAAATCTTGCCACGTTTATTGAACATTGGTCTAGCCCCGATTATCCCGAGGATATTGTAACATATGTGGTTGAGCAATGGTTGGAGCGGCACAAAAAGCGGTTCGTTTAGACATTTACCAACCACCATAAACACTTTGGGAATCAAGCGATAAGTTTGGTAGAATCGGCTCACTACCGATTGAAGAAAAATCTTTTTGGATGTGTCGATAATTTTGTGGTCGTGTTTAACGCTATGGAAAATTACTTCAACCGAGAGATTGATAGAATTAAAGAGAAGTTTCAAAAAAGCCGCATCATTAAGTACAGGAAATTGAAGGACCTTCGGTTGTTCAATGGACTCCAATATAATGTTTCACATACTTGCATTAAGACGTTGATGGTAGAAGTGAATTTGATTGAGAAATGGGGAACCAAGCCGGACGAGGTGTGTGTTTGTAATATGATGAAGTCTATGGGACTCCCTTGTTGCCATATAATAGTTAACTATGAACATGGCGTAATCCCTTTAAGCGATATAGATTCATATTGGCAACAATTAAGTTTTGTCCCTCCTCCAAAGGGAGATGCTGGAGAAGAGTTTGGTGATAATGAAATGGGAAGAACCGTTCTCGAGATGTACCGGAACATGAACAAACTCGAAAGGAAAATCTTTTGGGATGATATTAGGACAATCATTTATCCGCACACTTCGGAGAATGTCCACGAACCAAAAAAAGGCACACGCAAAGGTAGGCCAAGCACCAAAGAAACAAAAAAACAAGTAAGACAATATGAAAAGGTGTTGTCTAGGAGGCAAAGGTAAATGAACGCTTTTATTAGAGATCCTTCGGCGCATGAGCATACCGCGGCGAAGTACCAAGAGGATTCTAAGAAACGGGCTAGGAGTATTATAAAAAAGGGTGAAACAAGTGAACGAGATACGAAAAAAAAGGGTCCGATGTTACACTCGATACCAACCCAAGCTACTCCATCGGCACCGAGCAAACCAACTCAACGAGACGTGAAGCTTAAGGCTCCAATGTGCCGCATCCAACAAAGGAGTCGACCAATTTATAATATACCACCACTTAATAATAAAAGCTATTTGGAAGAGCTACCTCTTTACATTAGAGAGTACGTCATATCCACCGACGATGTCGTTCAGGATGGTAATTATGGTTTCCACGTTGTCGTACAAAAACTAGGGCCCTTCACCCAAGGTGCCAAGCTATATAATGACTGTCCAATCACTTATGTCCGGCAAAGGTTATTGATGAAGCTAAAGGAGAACCCGGAATTTTACAAGACAATGTTGTGCGATGGGGATGCTAGTCTTAACGTGCAGTTTGTTAGGTATCAACGTCGTCTCCACGGGGGCAATCCTGAAAAAGAGGGGGTCTAACTACCACACCCAATATTTCGTTTAGGCAATTTGTATGGACAAACTCCAATATAATTCCAAGAGAATCAACTAGACAGTCAGACTCAATCAATGGAAATATATCCAAGAGTTGTATCTTTGTTTCTCAATGCAATTAGCAAATCAAACAGATGGAATCCGTGAGCCTGATTTTTATGAGAAACAACTTGAATGGTACCAAAGACCAATGTTCAAGTGTCAATCAATTTATATCAACAATCAAAGGTTGGATTATCTAATTGACTGAACTACGCACAACCTGTGATATTTATATTATATATAAACAAATATAATGCGGAAAAGAAATAACACAGACACCAGAAATTTTGTTAACGAGGAAACCGCAAATGCAGAAAAAACCCAGGACCTAGTCCAGATTTGAACACCACACTGTATTAAGCCGCTACAGACACTAGCCTACTGCAAGTTAACTTCGGACTAGAATGTAGTTGAGCCCTAACCAATCTCACACTGATCAAGGTACATTCGCGTTCCTTACGCCTCTGAATCCCAGCAGGACTCTACGCACTTGATTCCCTTAGCTGATCTCACCCACAACTAAGAGTTGCTACGACCCAAATTCGAAGACTTGATAAAAAATCTATCTCACATAGAAAAGTCTATTGAATAGATAAATCTGTCTCCCATAGAAATACCTATGAGTTTTGTTCCGTCTTTTGATAAATCAAGGTGAACAGGAACCAATTGATACACCGGAATAGGTTATCCCGAAGAACAACCTAGTAATATCAATCACCTCATTATAATCTTAATCGTATGGTAACGAAACAAGATATTGTGGAATCACAAACGATGAGACGAAGATGTTTGTGACTACTTTTTATATTGCCTATCGGAGATTAAATCTCGAGCAAATCTAAGAGAAGATAGTACTCAATACGATAGAATAAAGCAAGATAAGAACACGCAACTATAGAGAAAATAGTTGGGTCTGGCTTCACAATCCCAATGAAATCTTTAAGTCGTTAACCTATAATGGTTTTAGGAAAAACCTAGGTTAAAGGAGAATCGACTCTAGTCGCAACTAGTATCACACATGAGTTTTGGGGATTAGATTTCCCAGTCGCCAGAGTTCTCCCTTATATAGTCTTCAAATCAGGGTTTGCAATCAATGTTACCTTGGTAACAAAGTATTCAATACTCATCGTTGGATGAAAACCTGATTAGACTCAAGCTAATATCTTTCAACCGTTAGATCGAACTTAGCTTGTTACACACAAATGAAAAGTGACTCCATTTAGATATGGGTAATCGTACCTAAACGTGTATACCTTATTGGCTCAACAATAGTTAATCGAAGTTAGCCATATGAATACTTTCATATCAACCTTGTTCATCTTATCACAACTAGTTCAAATGACTCAAATGAAACTAGTTATAGAGTTGTTCAATTGTTTATATTCTCATAGAAGTATACAAGACACAATTGAAGCAAAAAGATGTAATCACCATACACGCGTCTCCCATGTGGTTGTGTAGCAGATACCTCGATTCAGATGTAAACACCTTCTTATAGTATGATTCGGTACGTGCTTCTTGTTTTCTTATCATGAGATCATCCCTTGAGATGTTGACACGTGGCGATTGGGTATTTTACCCTTACAAAAAGATTGTGGTGTATTTGGGTACCCTCGTCTTTTCTGTTTTCTTTAAGCATTCGCGATTTTCCTTAAGGATTTTTTTCGGTGTTTCCAAGCTTAAGTTGAGCATCTACTACATATGCTAGTAGTAGGTGTAGTAGGGTGTTTTATTCTGGAGATATCCGTCATGTGAGGGCTATAGCATCACTCTTGAGTGTAGCCGGGCGCTAATGTCTTAAGGACAGCGTGTCGAACATGTGACTCGCTCTGTTTTTCCAAAGTTTTTCGTTGTTATTGTTGCGGAGATCTAGGGAGCTCGTCCGTTTCGTCAAATCGATCGCTTCCATTATAAAGGAGCTAAGTATCAATAACTTTTGCTTATTTGATTATTGTACCCAACATGACTATCCTTTCTCTCTTGTACATGAATTCAACCTTTTCGTTAAAAAAAATGTCTATCAAAAATTCTCTAAACCCCTTTAATAATCCATCATTATATTCTAGTTTTATCGGATATTGTCAGATCTTCCGGGCATATTTGATACCTTTAGTAATTAACAGCTTTGAATAAAATTATCTCAAGCCGATGATACTATAGTACCGTGATAAAGTCATTGGGTGATGATACAGTGATCTGAGTTCAAAACTCTCCATCACCATACAGATAAAAGATAAAAAAAAGTTATCTCTATAAAATAAAATAAAATAAAAAATTATCTCTAAGATAACCTATTTTTAAGTTTTCATTTATTTTGTTTCTGAAATAACTTTTTCATGCCAGTTAGATTATGTATTATATCTTTTAAAGAGGTTTTTATAGCCTTAGAAGAAATTTCACTATGATTGGGACAATTATTTCAAATACATCGTCAAGCGCAATCTACCTATGCAAACGTCATCATAATACATTTCCATGAATATCATTAGTTGCCGAAAGTCTTACATATTATTTCTTTGTAAATATTATTATAAACAAGCACAAGCTAGCTTTGAGCATTGGTTCTCATCGTTGCCATCATTAATTTAACATTCTCATCGCCATATTTATAAAGGAGCATGAGAAATCCACCTCTCAAACATGGCATAACATTCTTTATGCCTGTACTCTGGAGCTGTATGACCTGCTCCCTGAAAAAATAATTTATCACTAATAGTAAATCACTATATGAACTAATTTTAATCAATCTAATGTTAATTATACATCGGCCGAGTAGGATAAAATCACATAAGTTCGGTATGGATAGAAATGTAGATATTAGGATAATATATTTGTCCTTGCCTTCACAGTTGCATATGTAAGACCGCTTGAGTATGTTCTTGTATATCTGTATAGAAAGATATAATATTCATCTAAGAAATACTGCAATTTTGAAACTAAAATAAAATGTAATTGAAGTCAAATCAAACAAACCCTGCAATCTGATCATCAAGGAGCCATGGGCGCCAATCATCAATAATGGATAAATTCAGGGACCGTATCCATGCTTCTGTTGAAATATGTGGAACCACCAAATCATGATCACCACTGTATATGAGAGATCTATAACCAAGTTTGGTGCTAATATTTCGATGATATTCAACACTGCTTGAAATGCCATATATATCATACTTATAAGGTGCGTCAGAGTTGCACCTAACCCATTTCTTAACTGTTTCCTGTTTGAATCATCGTCAAAATATCAAAACCACGGTCATCATTTGCCCAATATCCAGATAAATGATTGTGTCTATGATTAATAAATTTGCATGCCAATTAATGTGAAAAACATCTCATACCTTTCTTACGTGGAGAGCCTCTTGTACACGGTCATCATTTGCCCAATACCCACATAAAACATCTTGATTTTGACCCTATAGAATCAAATACAAATTTCGACTTCACACCCTGAATTTCACACACACGCACATATATAGGAGAATTGAACACGAAAGAGTATACCGGGCACCCTGGAATAAGAGGCACGTCGACCTCTGATGGGGGGAGAACCTCTGCAAGTTCCGAGAGGGATCGTCTATAATTATCAGTTGGCGGTTTGGGTTTTGGTGTCAGATGATCACAATGTTTCTCCAAGATGTGTATAGTATTAATATTTGATATGCACTGAAAATGAATGCGTATATCAGGTATGTTTATATATTTTGTTTGCGGTGGCCCAAATGAATGCTGAATACAGAAATGGCGACAAACCCTATAGAAAGCAGACACATATTTAATCATTTACCTCTTGGTATTTTTGTCCATCCTTTGAGCATTTAACATTGTCCAGATCAAAATTGAGATACTTCCCTTTACAATTCTCCTTCATTGACTGTAACCCAAACATATATAATTTATAAATAGTGGTTTTAAGGCAATTTCGCGTTACAAAATGCACAATGCACATGCATTACACTAATCTATTATTGTATATAAGGTTACCTCAAAGAGTTCGTAGGATAAAAGGCCCATGCCATAAGCATATGGTACCCTTGCATTAATGTCCAATTCTTTTTGGGCGAGCGGATTCCCGAGTAAGTAACCCTGGAAAAACAAATAAACACCTTGAAAATATATGGGATCGAAGGTAGTATTGTTTGCAAATAGTAATATGTTACCTTTAAGTTGAGGAATGGATATTTTTGTGTTTGGATATCTGAAACACAAAATTGGTCAATTAACCCAATAACGGCAATTTTTGGGTGAAAAAGACATGTAAAATTTGATACTGTTTAAATTGATGAGAATGTAAAAATAGTCAGGATGTAAACAGTTTCATCCTACCCATTTTCAAATATTTTTTCTTATTTTTAATTTACATCAGGATGCATCCAGTTTCACCCTCGCTATTTTTTAAGTTTAAGCTAGGATGAATCCAGATTCATTCTTGCTATTTTTTTGGTGTCCATTTCACCCATACTAATTTTTACTCGTCCATTAGAACTATGTTTTAAAAATATTTTGACAATTGACCCAATTTCTCTGTCTGAAATGTTTAACGTGGATTAAAGAGAATGAACATTATACGTATTGCAGTAGACTATCGTATGAATGAAATAATTATGCCTACCATTTATTAAATGTTGAACGACGACCGGAACAATGATGCCTGAATATGAATCCCCACCAATGTAAAGAGGGTTGGATTTAAATTCCGGATGCCTGATTAGCCACTGGATCGTAATCAATTGTCATATCCATTTCAAGTAATTAGCTAGGATGCTTGGATGGAGGGAGTAACTTTAAAAAAGAATGGAGGAAGTTGAAAAAATCCAACAATACCGGTATTTATTCAATTGTTACCTTAATTACAAATTCATAGCTATTCTTCGATGACTCCTTGTCACCAACATATAAATTAGCTGAAGACCTCGAGTACGAAAATCCAGTGTAAACAGGGGCTTCTGGAAATATTATGTTGGCAATCTGAAATGACCAAATATTATATATCAAGGGCAAATTTCTCATCGAGAGACCTTCTCGATTCTTAAACTATAACATTCATGCTATTATTATTATTTTTATTTATTATATTTTTTTTTTCCGTGCATTACTACGTTATAGATGACTGTTGCAACAGTATAGGATGACCGAAATTTGGAGTGCCGAGCGGATCAGTGGAATTGTAGGGCTGGATTTTTTGTGACACTATTCGTAACAGTGTGTGTAACATTTTTGGTAACAGTGATTTTGTAACATTTGTAAGCGTTATATTTTATGTAACACTTATATTGTAACAGTCTTGTAACAATTTGTGTAACAGTTATAGATCTGATGACGGAGTTTT
Source organism: Papaver atlanticum (assembly GCA_023531105.1). Taxonomy (NCBI): domain Eukaryota; kingdom Viridiplantae; phylum Streptophyta; class Magnoliopsida; order Ranunculales; family Papaveraceae; genus Papaver; species Papaver atlanticum. Next base: position 2,830,007 of record JAJJMB010005117.1, read on the forward strand.
GTTTGTAATCAACGGTCAAGATTAAAATTAAATGTTTATGTGACTTTTTTCGCCATTTTAACGCCGTAATAACCGTCAACCGGGTCGACTTCCGTTCGTTTTCCTCCCTCCTAACGGTAGTCATGGATGATGACTCTCCGATTGCCGACCCAATTTCGGGGAAAAACAACCAATACTCATTCAATTGAATCGATTAAAAGTGGAAAAAAAGCGTTGTAATTACAAGCTGTGCATTTTTAGGTCCCATAATGAAAATATAGAAGGGATTCGGTCGTCCCAATTATATTCTATGAAGGGGCGCAATAAGACTCACGAGAAGAACTCGCGAACTCCCTCGCTTTTCCATGCTGAAAGGGACGAGACGGAAAATGGTTCTTGTAGTTGTACTCTAGTTATGATACAATAATGAAAAGAAAAAGAATCTTTCAAAATGTGGTGGTTACGTTGTGGTGATTTCAAAAAGACCTATCATGTGGTGGGTCCCACTCTTAAACATAAGTCCATTCGAGGCTTTGCCTAGGTCCTGGACCAACTTTGTCGGATCATCCGGACTTGGGTTAAGTATTGTCTGGGATTGATTGATAGATTGTAATCATGATAGAATATGCTATTATTTGTGGTAAGAACTAAGAAGATGTGTTGATAACCAAATGGCTGATGCAATTGCTAAATCTATCATTGAGAAAGCTTTAGCATTCCAAGCAAACAGCAAAGAAGCCACATATTGAGTTCGAACAGAGATTTGGAGCGTTATTCCGGCTATTATACTCTGGAATTTTGTAGAGAAAGAAACTCAAGAGCATTCAATGGTAAACAAAACTCAGAAGCAACTGCCATCCGAAAAGCTCAATATGACATGTTTATGTGGTATTTAATTTTTAAGGAGTACGAGAGTTTTTCTTTTTCTGATGTCATAGAAAACTGGTCAATAGCTTATTTCCAACCTTAAACTGGTCAGTAAGTGTTTAGTGTTTTTGGTTTTTGGGGTCTTTTTGGTTTTTTCTTTCCCTCTGTTCAAGAAGTATTTTTACTTGCTTGCATAGAGTCTTCTCTTTTTGTAATTTTGGGTTGTACCCTCTTTTTTGATGAATATGTTTTATCTTTACCTATCCAAAAAAAAATATTAAAAAATTAGCATTAGAAGCTTATGAGAATTTTGACCGTGTAGTTTGTGGCCGTTTGCCCGTAGACCAGAACTTTGAAGTTCAATAAAAAATAAAATCTTTTATTCGTATAAAAAAAAAACTAAGAAGATATAACAAGGAGTAACCTTTTTTCTTTTTTAGCGAATAATTTTTTTATTTTTGTTTTTGGCGATAATGGATCTAAATAGATGGGATAATATTGTGGCAACAACAATTAACCAAATAGTGATGCATTCCAATTTCCTTTAATATATTCCAATTTTTCAAAAAAAAAGAAGGAAAAAAACTAATAATTAAGCCGGTAGTAGTGTGACAGATCAGAAATGCACCAATACAAAAATTTGATCGGTGAAATGCACCTGTAATAATGTGACATTCTTCCGGTCTATGATGCACCGATACTAATACGGGGATACTGATACGGTGACACTGATACGGGGATTCGTTAGTTTTCATAAAATGAGGATACGGGATACGGTGGGATACGTGTATTTATTAAAAAAATATTTAATATAATAATAATAATTCATTCTACTAAAAAATCATAAGATAAAAAAATCCGATAGATACTATTTTGAATATTAAAGTGAGCAAACATTAAATTTTCAGCATTTTGGGTTTCAGTCTTACTTATTGAATGGATAAAATCATATGTACTCCGATTTCTCTCTAAACAACATGAAGAACATGACTGCCCAATAAGCCTTAAAGCTAGATTTTTCTAACACCGTTTTTTTTCTTGAAGCACCATAAAGATAAATACCAAGTCTTTTTTCTTTATAGTCAACAAGTTATCAGGTTTAGATATAATTATTCCATATGTTCATGAGTACAAATATCAATTAATATTTAGATTTTATGGATAAATTTATAAATATATAGATTTTGTATAAAAAAATAAATGTTAGATTATAGGAAGTATCCCCTCATAGAGTATCTGAGAGGTATCCCAGAGTATCCCTACCCTTTTTGTAATTTAAAAAATGTGACACTTTAAATGAAATATCTGATACATATCCCCAGATACGTATCCCCAAGTATCCGATATTGATACGGCGCCGATACGGATACGTCACCAATTTTGAAGTATCCGTGCTTCATAGCTTCCGGTTTCCCCAAAAGAGATTTAGGAGGCAAATTAAACCATATTACACTGAGAAATTAAAACATAGTCAAGCATGCATGCACCAACCTTAGTCCATGAGTTTTGGTTGAGCACCAATTTTGGCAGCCCACCATCATATCCAGCTATGTCCATTGTTATAGGACCTAAAAAGATTAGACAAGAAAACCATAGTTACGTTATCTGATAAAGAAAACCAATATATCAGCACCACACAAAATATGACTATGAGAGACGGTGCTTTACAGACGCCTACCTATCTCAAAAAGCAAAGCACTGAGACTAGAGCAACGCGGACCACCAGTGAACCAGAACACAAGGGGATCTTCTCCAGGCTTTCTTTCCGATTTCACAAAATAATAGAACAGCTCAATATTTTCATCCCCATCATGGTTATTACTCTGTGAATCTTCATCGCTAATATGAACACTGATATACCTATTCACCACAATGACATAGATTATTACTGACAACTGACTTTTCATTCAGATAACATCCTGAGAATTAAACAATTTAACGCTACAAACCCTGTTTCAAGATGGAAAGGAAGCGGTCCTGAAAATCCAGGTAAACATTTAACTCTTGATGGCGGCGAAGATGATGATGACGAAAATCCAGTACTTATTGTCGTATTAGAAGAGGTTTCAAATTTTGACTGAACCCATGATATTAGTAAAAGAAGTAAAAGAGAAAGAAGATTGAAGTGAATATTCAAATGCCTAACCATTGATTGTTCGATGAGGAAGTATATGGAGCTGGAGCTGGAAGAAGCTGCAGGGGTAAGAACTACTCCAAAGAACACATCAATGCATTTATAACCCAAAATTAACCTTGTTGATATGTACCTACCATTCTACTGATATATGTATAAGGTGGCACCATGGGTTTGGTTTAGTGTATGGTGTTATATGCGCCTACGGTTTACACTAACTATATATTCCAAACCACCGTTACTGCTATAGGAGTATAAAAAAAAAAAAATTGGCTTAACAAATGATAACAAAAATGTGAATTTATGGTCACATTTTTACAACTAAAATATTAAGCAAACCTATAATAGGCTTGAGCTGGATTTTCTAAGATGAGCAAAAAGAAAAAAAGAGAGGTTGTGTCTCATATAGATAACTCTGACCACTGTTTAAACCTGCACCTCTCATATAGATAACTCTGACCACTGTTTAAACCTGCACCTCTCATATAGATAACTCTGACCACTGTTTAAGTCTAGTGAGTGCAAAGTCAAGTAATCAGGGATGGAAGAAGGGGGTGCAGGTGGGGTCATTTGCACTCACTAGACTTTGGATTTCTATTTGAAAAGGCTTGACTCTATGAAATTTCACTAATTTTGTGGGTGCAAATGGTTAATTGGTGATCAAGAATTATTTATGTGACCCGTTTTTTTAATACTGATCCCAACTATGCAACTCAGTGAACTAGAATCAGAAGTTTAAAATAGTTAATATGGTGCTGGTTTCCAATATAGAATACAACATCCTAGTGATCCTTGAATTCAATTCACAATACAATTTTAATCTTGACTCGAGCGCTAGAAAAGAGTAGTTTACAATACAGTTTGAAAAATCCCTAATTTTATGTTTGGTGGTTACGCATGGACGTGAGTTTGGGAAGTACTAAAAATGATGTATCCATTATGAAACTAACGGTGCTATGGCCAAAGTGGTAAGCTTTTATACCATGCCGACTTTCATTTTGTTTTCGATTGTCACTTAATATGGATCAAAAAAAATTCTTTTATGATTGTCTTGATAAAAAGAAAATTGACGCCATAGCATATAAATCCTGGCCCTATCCGGCATGTAACACTAGATAGACAGAAACCTATGTATATGCTGCCATACACATATTAATCGATACATATCACATCATCACATGTATATATATACTTTTTTGAGTAAACATTTCACATGTATCCCCATGTTTATATTTATTATACTATTATAAAGGGAACTCCCCTTAGGCACTGATAAACAGTGTTTTTAAGCTGTAAATTTTATTTGGATCATTTTACCCTTATTTTATTACCCATACAAGTGATGAGAAAATAAAATAAAATGAGGGTATAATAGTCAAACAAAATGAAAATTAACTTAATAAACTTTTGTGATGGACCCGGATCAAGCTTGCACGTGAATACTAGTATTTAATAATTCCAACTACATTTTAAGAAAGATTCTTTTCTTAATAATGCGTGGATCAAATGGTACCACACACCTATACATCATGCATGAGAAGTGAGCCCATTATCGATGATGACCTATGTGGATTTTCTAGAACGAATGCGAATACTTTGTTTTCAATAAGACTGATGTGTTGTTTCACTTTTAAATGTGGTACATGCACGCATGTAAATGTCCAACTACCCACTTATGTTACATTCCCCCCATCAGCCTCGCTAGAAATGGCCGATCAAAAAGACAAAAAACAAACTCACTAGAAATAGGCAACTCACGGAAAATAACTCATTCTTATGAACAGAGAAGGAGACAGAAAATAGGGAGAACAAGCATGGAGAATTTCATTCATATGTATGTGTTTACAAAGGATTGGGACTCTATTTATAGAATTTACATATTTGGTGCTCAAGTAATTGGGTCCCACTAAAGTGGGCATCTACCTAATACACTTCCGTTTATAACACTTCCCCTAGATGACCACTCTATGTAAGCAATTGCCTCATCAGTTAAATCTTGGCTTGTAAATCTTTGAGTAGAAACTTTCCAATTTTGATAAACGTATTTCTTGAATGCAGAAGATCATTGTGCTTTCATGAAAATGTCTGCTAGTTGATGAAGTCTTCTGGTAGTAATGTTCTCGAGTCTTCATGCTTCGTTAAATACATTGAGGACTTGTGTCTTGGATTGCTAGCTTCTCAGAGATGATTTTCAGAAGTAATTGATGTTATTTCTTCAACAAATTTCTAAGATACGAATACATTACAGTACGTGAACAAAACCGTATTTGTTTTTAAACTTTATGTGGTTCAGAAAGACATTCAAATTCCTAGGAGATGGTTATGTTGATTTGGTCTAACAAAATGACCTAGTTAATGTTGGGAATCCACCAAATAACCAAAATGGATACAACTCCTCCTGGATGACCACCATGTTGAATTAAATTGCCTCACTAAAACCTTGCCAATAAAACCCAATGGGAAAAAATTTGGACGAAGGAAAAAGAGATATCAATATTTTGAAAACAAAGGTTAAACGTGAACGAGATGTTGCCTCGTTAAAACCTTATCAGGAAAACCACATGGGACAAAACCTGAATGAAGGAAAAAGAGTACAACTTTTGACGATGTGTTAATGCGAACTCAACTATATGAGAATTACAAAAAAAAACAAGCATCAAAATCTTAACTCTAGTATATCTCAAAGACGAGTTTATGCTAGCATAATTCAAACTGCAGATTTAAGAAAGAAAAGAAAATAGAACTTATGCTGCAAAAAGCGTGGATTTTGGTGTTTTTAAGGACTCCTAAAAAACAAACTATAAAGTTGATATCATCAATCAACTAATCTTTCATCAGGTGGATCAGATCTATCTAGTCCATTCGGTAGGTCAGTTTTTGGTTTTGTACAAATATTTTTTTCTTTTACAAAAACACATTAAGGATTGCTAACCCTGACATAATAGTCAGGTGGTTGCCTGAATATAATTTGAATATTCCAAGGATCAAAAATTTGAACATGTTCCCCGACCACATACGAGTCCTTCAAGGACTACCACGCCAAATGTGTCATATAATAAAAACAATTATTGAACCAATCCTAGGGTCTGAGAAAAAATGAAACCCTCAAATCGTTTATACAACGAATTTATTTCTCCTATAACGCATTATGACTACACCAACCTGTAAGTAATAGGCTTGGAAATTTTAAGGTGTTAAGTCTTGGATCCAAAATTGCGTTAATTGAGAAATTAATCCAATCTAATTTGGATTGTATGCCAACCAATCACATATGTCGATATTCCTCTGCAGAGGGGTTCACAACCACCAACATTTATTATTTTAGTAGCTACCATAAATGAGTATTTGACAATCATATTAACTTATCACGATCTCACACAATTTGCAGTGTATGCATACTTTGAAAAATTCAAAATTTACTGGTACCAGCACCCACGGGCATGGTAATCTCCTACTGTTCAAGTGAGGAGATATGAATATTGAGAATATGAATCGTATTATGAAAGACTCTGTTGGAGCTATTTGTAGCCTATATAAAAATGCTACTTGCTTGCAAGATGTGATTGAGTTTTCCTTTCCAAACGGCATAAGCTTATATAAAGGCTAGATGAGATATTCTCACGCCTAGTAGACAGCCTTTTTCGATTTGATCAAAATGGGAGAGAAACGTTTGGTAATGTATAGTCTCCCCCTGATTATGGCGGAAATATAATCATCTCAAATACGAAAACAAGTTCGTAGAGTATTATCTGATTAAATCGAGCACATATACCCGTAATAACATCTGGATTCTAACAACACCATTTGGACCGTAGATAATGACTTTAAAATCCATAAAAGTAATGTCCAAATTAATAAATAAAATTGAAGTCTACTTGACGTACAAATTTAAAATCAACCATGGATTCGTTGGTTAGAGCAAGAAAAACATAAATCTTTAATGACCTATAAGGCCGACGAGATATTCATTCACCTAAAAATGAAATTATATACACTTTATTTCATTCAAAGAAATTAATATCAAGATCAATATAGTCACTACAAGGACTAATTAATGATTTAGGCTAACAAGCAGGGTGCGCACCCATTGATCTTTTGTGTCGGTGTTCCAACTACAAGTTGAAAGATCCGAATTTTAGAGATTATTACCATGGGGGGAATCAATAATGCAGCAATTCCCCATTAAATTTCTCATGCCTTATCCAAATAATAACGATATTTCATCTGTTAATGATCGATATAGAGAAAACGTTTCTTTAAAAACAGTAATGAAGCAACTATCATTATTCTGTTTTCAAGGAAAAAAATCCAACTTTGTGATTGATGAATGGTTTCTTGTAAGGAATAGAAACCATATTTGATGATAAAATTTCAATGATGTATGATGTTATTCTAAAATCAATAAATCATACCATTAATTAAGGCAAAATTTTAGAAATATGCTGAAATCTCCTTTATCACGAAATTGATGGACAAACCAAATATTAATTGGTTTTTACGATTTGTCAAAATCGTATCGACAAAATAGGAGAATAATATTATCGATTTGGTTATCACGTAGGAAGAACCTACTTAGTGATTATTGACAGAGGTTTCTCGTAAAAAAATAATGGAACCAGTTCTTCTCAATATCTCGTGTGGTCATGACAGAAGAGACCAATTGAAAGATTTTTGAGACAAATAAAAACTTTGTTGTCATCTTGTGAACAATGCCGTAATTAGTATATCTTGCAAGTATAAAGTCCATAAGTGCAGACAACTAACCTTTTGGAGTGAGAATGATACGGCCTTGTAGTAGGCTAAAAGCATCCTGATAGACGCATTATTGTGTCTAATATGTCTCAATTGTATATATTTTTAGTGTTCGATTTAGTATTTATTTTGTTATTTTATGTCTTTGTAGGTATTTTTAGAGAAATAAGCTCTTGCGGCGAAATTGGCTCGAAAAGTGGTGTTTTACACTCCAGGATAGAGTACTAAAGGCACCCCAGAAATGCACCGAAAGCACCCCAAAAATGTGTCGGAGGAACCCCGGAAAAATTACTATCTACGCCCAAAAATTACTATTTGCACCCCATAAGACAAGTGCAAAAGGGACACCCGTGCAGGATTAGGGGGAGGACATGTTCTTCTCAAATTCAAAAAAATATTTTTGGCGGGAAAATATTCCCTTTCACTGGCAGAATTTCAATCGGATGTTTGGACGTGATTTAGTGAGATTAAATCCTTGAAACTTAGTTGGTAGACGTGATATGACTATAGAAAGCTATTATGGGTGATTTTATTGATCAAATTTGGCTGGATAACTTGTTTTAATCCAAACAGGGAGTAGGAGGAAAAACATGAGCTTGCACGAGTTGTGAGAAATTTAAACGTGTACTGCACGTGTTTGGAAGACTCAATAGATATCCTGGAGCGTGAAGAAGGTATAGAATGAAAGAAATACAGCTGCATGCGCGTGGAAGATCAAAAAATGGAAATTATTGCCGTGAGAATAAAAATAATAAAGAGAAGATTTTTTGAAGTTATGGAGGAGATTCGATGCATATTTCGGGTATAAATAGATTACCCAGGTCATATAGAAGGGGTGTCGAGAGTTTGTGGTCGAGAGGAGAGCTCAGGAGGCGTGAATCAAGAGTTTTCAGAACTCTGTTGTTGTTGCTGCTGCTGCTCGTGAAGAACAGGGAACCAGCGACGGTTTCTTCAACTGGTTGTAACAGTTTCTTCAACTGGTTTGCAACATTTATCTTCGTTGTAACAGTTTCTTCATCCTCTTCTGCAACATTTATCTTAAGATTTGTAACGATTATCTTCATCATAACAGTTGAGAGTTGAAACAGTCGGTCTGTAACGCACCTGTGCTGTTGCAGATTTCCTGTTTCATTATTTTCTCTTCTTGTAAACACTTTTTGAGCCATGAATACATATTTTGAGTGTGTTTTCGACATGATGAGTTAAACCCCAACACTGGGACGACGGAGGAGGCCGAACTTCATACATGGGTAAATTTGTTTTATTCTTTTTTATGACTTTTGCACTAAAATTAATTGAAATACGATTTGATTAAATTGGTTGTTATTTGATTAGATGGGTCATGCTTAGCTTAGGTGATTTAATGTCCCATGCTTAACATTTACAATCAATGTTTTGAGAATCTACCTTTGCAAAAATAAAGTCCATGTTTATATTTCTTGAGCTAAAATTGTTGAGAATAAATAAGTGAACCTTATATTATAAAGATTGGCTAAATCCTTAGTCCCAGTACCTCTCGCCCATTGTTAAATATCTTTGTATATATTTATTTAGTATTTTTAAAAACTTTAATCTCTACAAATCCGAGTGAACGACAACCTCATTTCTTACCACTATCTAAAATTAGATCACAGCCACAATCACCGTGTAGATTCAATGATGTCGCGAAAGGCATGGACCAAACAGTACAAGTAGGTGGGAAAATAATTCGGGTGAAGAAAAATATTACGGTAGTTTCACGGATTTCTAAGAAAATAACACGTTTGAAATTTGAATACCAACCACTTCCAATACCAGTGAAAACATCGGTATTTAAAAGAAAAGATTTAGTAATATAAATCTTTTTCAATACCCACCTACTAACAAAACAAGAGATTTGTATGTTAGTTAGATTTGATTTTTACTGATTCGAGCAATAAAAGATCTATATCACAGAAAAGAGAACAAAGAAAATCAAACTTAGGGTTGATCATGAGATAGATATAATTAATTGTATACTACTCATGAACCTCTTGTTTGGTTGAAAAGATAAAAACAAAATTAAACCAAAACGTTATTGCTAGAGTACAATTATTGTTTTGCCTATTAGTAAAGACAAACAAATAGTATGCTAGTATTCTTCTAAAAAATAATGATCAACAACCCAAAAAAAACTAAATTAGGGTTTAAAAAAAAATCACTCTCTAATTAGAGTCTTCTAAAAATAATTAAGAAATCATTATCGTTATTGATTTGTGAAGAAAAAAATCCATTATTGATTGAAAAATTCACTCCTTATTGGCAAAAATTTAGAGAATATGCCAATTTATTTTCTCAAATCTTGTAAAATGACGGAGAAAAACCAATACCATTTGGTTTATACGGTACAACAAAATTACATCGACAAAAAAGAAAAAATAAATAAATATATATGTCGCACTAGTCATCGCAGATGGAAAATCCATTCCGTGTTGAGGATGGTTTCTTGTAGATATATAGAAACCACTTATAATTAAATCACATGATCTTCGTCGAATGGATGAAAATACCAAAGTTAATTGACCATAGGTTTTTCAACCATGCACGTAATTAGTTACCATAAAGGTATTTAAATTGCGATAAACACCAATTTTGGTGATTACAATTTCATTAAGGGAATAGAAACTGTAAACCATTCGGAATCTTTTTTTTTTCTTCTTCTTCTTTGGAAAAAATTAGAGAAAAAGGAAAATCAACCTTGTCTGAAAAGATTGATCACCGAATACCGTCTACAGACGGTGTCTTTTTAGGATTAACCAATGGATCTGAATTTGCACCAAAAACAAAAACAAATGGTGCAACAAAGAATACAAAAATCCATAGTAAAAGAGTAATCCGCGATTAGTCCACATTATTTGTGGATTCATAGGCGTAAATCGCGTTGTTGTCAGCAAGACAAAGGAATGATATGTCAAGTAGGACAACTTAAATTGATTCCATAATCAACTGATCATGTAAATATGATCTGAATGTTGTTATGCACGTACATGAAATATAACTAAAAAAAATAATAATCAAACAAAGGTATTTCTTTTTGTTATTACCACTTACACAGCTAACAAGTGATTTTGATCACTTTACATTCTCTCCATGTTATCACTGCCACACTTGGAATAAAATGATCGGATGTGCACCGCCTTGTACTGGTTACTTGAGCGCGTGATTGAGCGCAACTCATTATTAGATCAGCGATCATCCATTTATAGTGGTACATGCAATACACAAACGAAAGTCAAAAACCAATTCTTTTCATTAAATAATAAAAGATATGGTAACTAAGTTAGGGATCAGGATTCTAAGACAGATCCTCTAAGAACATAGAGCGCAAACTCTTTATGTCATGGAAACGGCAAATCATATATATGTTATGAAACAGAATTTATCATATCATATGATTTTGGCTATTAGATGAGTCAAATCAACAAATACATATGATAAAAACAAAAACCCATCTAAGTTTACTGTTTGATCTCATGTAAGCTAATACGAAAAACTAAAACCCAAAACAAAATAAAGTTAGGTTTTAATTAAATTTAAAAACTCGACTGAAAAATATATATTATTTGAAGGCACAAAAATATAGAGAAACGAAGAATTATTCTTTTTGTCTCTCGCTTAGTCAGTAGAGCTACGTCGCTGATAACGTCTTGTGAATAAAGAAGGAGACAGAAAATAGGGAGAACAAGCAGAGAGAATTCCATTCATATGTATGTGTTTACAAAGGTTTGGGACTCTATTTATAGAGTTTACATACTTGGTGCCCAAGTAACGGGGTCCTACTAAAGTGGGCATCTACCTAATAAACTTCCGTTTATAACACTAATCTGATTGTTTCCCCTCCTAGTACTACTAATAATGTTGTTTCTAGTTCAATCACTTTGAAAGACCTATGAAAGGGCTAACATGGGCATTAGCCCAGGTAGCTCTTTGGTCCATCCATGTTTATAAAGTTTATCATTTCTTTCGTACTTTTCACCTGGTTACTAGTAATGTTTGGACGATATAAGAGGTTGTTTAGATATTAGAAGCAGAAATAATTTCCAAGAGGATGTTCGGTTACTAGCTAGTCACCTGGTTTCTTCAAACATACAAGGGGTTTGAGACAGGGACCCCCTATCCATGCATAAAATTTGTGACCCCCTGTCTCTATTTTGCGTGGAAGCCTTATCTAGAACTATTAGCCATGCATAAAATTTAAATATGATACAGTCACAAAATAGCTAAGACAACCCCACTTATCACTCACTTATTGTTTGCTGACGATTGTCTCATCTCTGCGAAGCACCACAATTGCTAGCTATAATCTTCTGGAAACCTTCGATGATTATAGGAAAGATTCCTGTCAATTAACTAATCTAAACATGTTTAGAGTTTTTTCTAGTCCTAAATTTCACCGTGAGATACAAAATGAAATTCAAATCATGAAAGTTCAACAAATTCCTCTTAATGATAGGTATCTAGGACCTCCATTTTTTATCAACATATCCAAAATAAAAAGCTTTGAACCCATAGTGAAAAACATGAAACATAGACTTTTTGGATGGCAAAGAAAAGTTTAAACACTGCTGGGAAAACAACCCTAATTAGATCATTTTCTTTTACCATGAGTATTTACCAAATGAATTATTTTAGGATCCCCAAAAAAATTGTAAGGAAATCAACAAGTTGCAAAGGAACTTTTGGTGGAATAAGGACATTGATCTTCTCAAAGGAGTTCACCTAAAATCTTCGGATTTTGTTTGTAAATCTTAAGAAAATGGTGGTCTAAGTATCTAGAATATCCAGCGTTTTAACATTGCTATGATTTAAAGAAAGGGATGTCGTCTCAAATAGAACCTAAACTCTTTTTGGGGAACCATTAAGAAAGCGAAATACTTTCCTAACACTGATGTGATGCACCTGTATACTAAACCAAAAAAAAAATAACAGTTGGATTTGGAAAGGATCAAAACTGGAATTGATTAAATCCAAAATAACTGTTCCTAGGAGATTGGTGAATGAAGAAATAAATTAACATTTGGACCAATAAGAAGACCCACCATAGGTAATGATAACATTGTCCTATTGAGTGACTTGATCACTGATTTCAACAATTGGGACATAACAAAGCTAAACATTTTCTTTGATATATACTGAAACTATTAAAATTATAAAACAAATCCAATTTCCTTTGGATAACAGAGAAGACAGAGCAATCTAGACACTAACCCCAAGTGGGGAGTTCTCTGTGAGTTCCTTCTATGGCAAGTTAAACAACACTAATTAAATCTAAAAACAAAAAGTAGATGACCATACATATGGAATTTAACAGTTTCATCTTCAATTAAAACCTTCATTTGGAAAGTGGTTCATTTTGTACGTCCCAATAGTATGAGAATAACTGTAATCTTACCGAATCTCAACACCCCTTGAATGCTATGTAATGATCATGATGAAACTTTAGCCTATCTATTTTTGGAATGCAATTTTACTTCACAAGTTGGGAATCATCTTAACATATAACATGAACTATGTGAAAGATAATGCTCAAACTTTTCATGAATGGATAAACATCTAGACTAAGTCTATTCATACAGATAGAACTGACATAACATAGCCTGAACTATGCAGTACCACTACCATCTCTTGGCATGTTTGGAAAAAATGACCGAAATTGCTAGATGTAATAAAGTGCTAGGAAAAAAGGACCAAAACAGCAACAATACTACAACAACCATAGCTAAATACATCAATGCAAATTAAAATATTTGAATCAGACTTAACAGAATGAACATCTTGGTATTACCCAGAATTTCCTAAGATATCATATTAACATTGTCATTTCTATGATACCTAATGTTTGTGATTCGACTATAGATCTTACTCTTATCGATGATGCAGGCTGTTGTAGAGAAGCTAGAGGAGAATCTTCTAGCCGGCATACTAGAGTACAACTTGAACTGAATGTTGTCGAGATTTTTTTCCAATGGGTTACAAAAATCACGGGGCATAACACTGAATTTTCAAGTGATTTTGAACCAATAGTCCAAAAACTTACAGTAATGTATATCAAACCAAAAGAAGAGAGATTCGAGAATAGAACCAATTTCAGAAAAGAAACAACAAAAACCTGGCAAATTCTAAAGTATTGTCTTTTAGTTTAATTAGTGCATTTGATAATGTATTACCTGCGCATGTTGCTATATCTAGATTATGTAACAAATCCATTCTCAATGATAGATGGAAAGAGAAAAAGTCATCGACTGGATCACTCTCATTTACACTAGAGAAGATCTTATGTGGATACAGTATTACAATGCTCATACTCTAATTTATAGTATGATATGTTCTACTTGTCTTATGAAACAAAAGAGTGAGAAATAAAAAACAAAAATTGTTTCACGTTAAGTTAACCTTTTTGTTTAGATATTATAAGGAGTACTTGTTCTCTTCTAGAAGCAAAAGGTGGTGTTTGGATACACTTTAAGAAGTAACTTTTTGACTTCTAAAAACAAAAAAGTAATAAGTCAGGTTGAGAACAAAATTTAAAAATAATGTTTAGAAACACAAAATTAAGACAACTTTTTGTGAAGCAAAATTCCTTTGATTCTTCAAGAATCAGCTGGAATCCTTGAGAATTGAACTGGAGGTAGACTCGAATGAGTCAAATTTAAAAAAGTGGGATTGTTCATTTGACTCGTCCTTTCCCAGAAGATACCCATCTATCATTTGTCTCATTCACTTCTGGAAGCACAATGGTGAATAGGTGAGTGAGTGAGGAGTTTAAGTTCTTCTCCTTCGCCCGCCAAAGATAGGTAATCATCTCTCTGTACTACTTCTTTTTGCAATTTTGGATCAAAAGGGTTTTCTTTTATCTGCATAAATTTTTATTATTGAAATTGAAACATAGTATATATACATATATGTATTTCTTTCATCTTCTAGCACACGCTAGTGCCGTGTGAGCCTACAATGGCAAAACCCTAAAATTTGTTGGTTTTCCCATTTTTTTATGTTTGCCCATTCTATAGCGGTCCATCCCATAGGAACTTCCTTAAGAGGATATTGTTTAGATACTAGAAGCAGAAGTCATTTTCAAAAGTCAAAAGTAATTTTTTTTGTGTAACTATAAGTTAACTTATTTTGCTTCTAAAAATCATTCCTAAATTCCGTTCTCAACCTAAATTCTGACTTTTTTGTCTCTATAAGTCGAAAAATTACTTATCACTTTAGAGGTGTTTAGAAATCGTAAGCAGTGAACTGTATGTTCAAAATAAAAACTACACTAAGAACTACAATATAAACCAGAGTGTGTATTATGACCCACTTGAAAACCAGAATCTATATATTACCAAACTTGAAAACTAGCATTACCCGGGATTCATGAGATGCCGTATAAGCATAGCGATATCCATGATAAAGGACACTTGTAATTCTTCAATTGCGCTAACACTCATTGATGATGCAGGGAAGAGGGGAATCAATAGACTGGAATTCCAGAGAATTGCTTGAACTGGATGGAGCTCAAACGGCTTTCCCGTGGGCATTAGAACTACATGAACACAACATGGAATTCCAATGCAACTCAGAACTTGTCTTGCTCATGCTTGTTGGAATGTATGCAAAGGCCAAAACAAAACTCTTGCTGCAAATATTTCAGTATTTTGTTGTAAAGCTACCACGATGGAAAGATGGCAAAATGAACAATTATCTGATCTGATTAATCATCTTAACGGGAGAAACGATATTATCAGTGAACTGTATTATCCCAATACTTATCAGTGAACTGTATTATCCCAATACTTCTGGTTAGAAGGTTGGTGTTTTTCAATTGAATTTTCATATATGATGTGAAGATACACCCTAACAAGTAACTTTTGGAATTTTAGAAGCCAAAAAAAAAATCATAAATTAAGTTGTTTAAGAATCACGTGACTCATGTCTAAAACCCAAAAAATGTCAACTTTTTGTGAATGGAAATTGATTTCTGCTTTTCGAGATCCAATCCTTGAGAGTCGAACCGGAGGTAGACTCAGTTGAGTCAAAATTGATTCTTCATTTGACTCGTTATTTCCCAGGAGATTCGCATCAATCATTTGACTCGCTCACTTCTGAAAGCTAAGGCATCCTTTTGGTGAGGGAGTGAATGTGTGAATGGAGAATTTAGGTTCTTCTCCTCCGCCTGCCAAAGAAAGGTATTCATCTCTCTCCACTGCTGCTTTCTGAAATCTTGGATCAAATGGGTTTTCCTTTTTCTGCTTAAATTTTGATTATCGAAATCGAAACACAGCATATAATTATTCCTTTCATTTTTAAAAAGAGGAAAAATGGAGTCCTTTCTCAGTTAGGTTAGGGGTTCCAATCAATTTACCGGAGACCCTTTGTTAGATTTATTATAATAAACTTGTCCATGTGTTTGTGTATGCTGATGATCTATTGACGATTTTTGCATAATTTTTCATTAATGGTTTGTTTTTTGTGATTAACCCTCAAATTATTTCCTCTCAATTGGTGTTGTAATTGGATTGTTATTCACTAAGTTGGTTTATTGAATGTAGGGTTTTGTTGAATTGAATGGCAGAAATGTGTGGAAACATTGAAACACCTGTCATGAACCTCCTGGATGATTGCCTACTTGATATTTTTCAACGATTAGATAGTCGAATTGATCGTGATTCTTTCGGTTTAACTTGTCATAGATGGCTTCGTATACAAAACACAAGTCGTAGATCAGTGCAGTTGTATTCTTCTTTGTTCACCCAAAGTAATAGCTCTCCCTTATCACAAGGTAGCTTTAATATTAATATCAGCGCATTTCATGTCTATAAGTTGCTCACCCGTTTCCAACAGCTTACTTCATTATCTCTGTCGGGTTGTACGGAATTACCTGATTCGGGTTTATCACAACTGCAGTTCTTTGGATCGAACTTGCAATCTCTAAATTTGGATTGTTGTTTTGAGATTTCAGATACTGGATTCTCTTTAGTAGCCTCAGGGTGTTCCAATTTAAAGTCAGTTAGCTTTTATCGCTGTAATATCACTGATATTGGTTTAACAGCCATAGCTAAATCTTGTTCATCTTTGCAAGCAGTAAATCTCTCATATTGTATGAATATTTCTGATTATGGAATTAGATCTCTTTCACAAGAATGTCGTCAACTTCGTTCCATCATAATGTCACACTGCAGATCGATAACTGGTAGTGGTTTTAATGGGTGTTCTGAAACCTTAATTCATGTTGAAGCGGATTCCTGTAAACTTGAACCAGATGGGATATCAGGACTTGTTAGTGGAGGTGGACTTGAATATCTGAACCTATCAGATTTATCTTGGTGTATTCATGGGGATGGATTGGCCAGAATTGGACAAGGATCAGCTGTGAATCTTCGAGTTCTTAATCTGCGAATGTGTCGAAATGCAACTAATGAAGCAATTATGATGATTTCTAAAGGATGCCTAGTATTACAAGAGTGGAGCCTTGCATTTTGTCATGACATCTCAATTACTGGATGGGTTGCTATAGGTTGGAATTGCAATAATCTAGAGGTACTTCATGTGAACCGATGCCGTAATTTTTGTGACCGTGGGTTGCAGTCTTTGCGTGATGGGTGCAAGCGTCTTTCAAAATTACACATGAATCATTGTGTTCGGGTTACGAAGTTGGCAATCGAGTCATTCAAGTGCAGGCGTGTTAATGTGGACATAAGTAGAGAGGAAGTCTCGTATATTTTCCCCAGTTTTAACTTCTCCGACGAAGATGGATGACTTTGTATATTTTGCTTCAGTTTGTCAGGCGTGAATCGATCGGAGAAATACATGATCTGAATCAGGTATTTAAATCGAACTTTATTTAGTTCTTACAAAGATTTCAGTAACAAATTAAATAAAGATAAATCAAAGCTGAGATAGAAACAGTTATAAGGCATGAAGCATTTTTGCTTGCGGTTTAGTTGAAAAATATGCGTAAACAGAAGTTCCATCGTAGATTTTTATGTGAACTATATAGATGTATTATCATATACTTTAAACTTTAAACCCAATTTAGAAAGTTCGCTCTTGTGCTTTTGTTGGTGACATTAGGGCTTCATGAATTTTTTTTTTTGTTGATTATCTTTTGGTGTTTATTAGTTTAAATATGGAAGTTGTATGAGAAGATTAAGTTTTAATGTTCGGCTAGCGAAAAATTTATGATGGAGGCTGTTGTAGATCAGCTTTTGATTAGGTGAACCAATTTCTGGTGTTTGATAACCACGGCCTAAGTTCAGAACCCCTACTATTTCTAGAAAGGAAGCACGTGAGGTACAAGAAAGGAACTTTGCTGGCTTAGGTTAATGTTACGACATGTTATTAAAAAGCAGCCATGTTATTTCTTTTCTTTTGGGCTTTATCCTATATTTTCCAGTTTGGTATAATTAAGCTGCAAGATATTAAAGTAAAAGCTAATAGAGCTGTTGCCATGTTTGCTCGCGGAATCTCCACCATGAGCACCAGTGTCGATACGGGGAAGTGTTGAAAAATATGCCGTCGGCTCACACACACACACACACACATATACTAGTAGAGCTATTATTAGAACCTATCAAAGAGAGTACTATTGAGCATCCCTCGGCTGTGATTGCTCTGTAATCGTGTATGTGTTGGTACCTCAGGCCTCAAATCAGTGTCATAAAGAAGATTGTATGTATCTGGAACTCAGGTAGGGATGATCAATGGGCTTACTATGTTTGAAACAATGAGCTCTCACTGCCTAACATATACAAACTCCCCCTGTTTTGAGCATCTGCAAACTCTCATGTTTTTTATTGAAGCAATGAACACTGTTATTTTTCTTGAAAGCTTGTTTTGTGTACAAGAGTGTAGATGGCTCTTATAAATTTGACCAGTTTGATGTTCTGATCTACTATAGAATAGCTACAACACTTAAGCTACGCTTCTTGTTTCTGTGTTTCTTTCTTTTATTCCGTTTTTTATTTTTACTATGAAAAGGTTTTTCATTCATTCTCCCACCCTCCTTCAATTGTGTGTTTTTATGTTTTAGGGATTCCGCTTTGTCTTGATTCCGCCCGTCCTTTAACTTATTGATTCTGGCTTTACTTTCCAGTTGACATTGATAACTGCGGGACTTTCCTTACTCTTTGGTATCAACCATATTTTAATGATGGGATTATCTTCCGAAGACACATTACAAGCAAGGGCTGCTACAGATCGCAACGTCAGAAATAGTAGAAGAAGAAAGAAAAAGGTGTGCTCGCCATCCCTGTAAAACACTTACAACCTCCTTAATTACAAACTTGCCAGATGATTGTCTGAATCTTATATTCCTGGGCTAAAAACTAGCATTGATCGTAGTTCCTTTGGTTTAACATGTCGCCAACGGCTTCGTATTCAAAACTACAATCATGAATCGTTATGGTTTCATTCTCCTTTGAGTTCAGATACACTATTAGAAATTGGCCCAGAAAACTTATTTATAATTCTCTGTAAGTTATTGGTACGATTCCAATACCTCAAATTTCTTTCTCTATCAGGTTGCCCTGAGCTAACAGATATTGTTACATCACAGTCACAGTACTTTGGATCACGCATTCAGGTTCTATACCTAGACAACTGCTCTAAGCATTCAGATATAAAATTCTGTTTAATGTTATCTTGGTTCCCTCGTTTGACCACAATAAGTCTTAAAAATTCTCGAATTACTGATAAAAGATTAGAAATCCTGGCAGAATCTTGTTCATTCTTGCAGAATGTTAACCTGTCTAAATGCCAATTGATTTCTGACTCGGGAGTCAAAATTGTCTCACAAAACTGCGCAAGCTCTGTTCACTGTGTATTTCCCTCTGTTCACTGTGTATTTCATACTTCAAGATAGAGGGTATTGGTTTGCATGGGTGTTCACAAACCTTAAGTTATCTTGAAGCAGAACGTTGTAATCTTGAATCAGAGGGAATCAAAGCAATTGTTAGTGGAGGTGGGCTTGAACATCTGAATCTGGCTGGAGTCCTGAAGCCTTTTTGTTATAAAGGAGAATGATAGGAACTGGGCAAGATTGGAGAAGGATTCGCCATTAATCTGGAGTTCTTAATCTTCAAAATTGTGGTTCAGTGGTAAATAAAAGAACAGTTACTGTGATTTCCAAAGGATGCCCATTATTACAGGAACGGAACCTAGGATTCTGTTTTATGGTAGATCTTGAAGGATGGCAAGCTATTGGGTTGAACTTGGGATTGAAAGACCTAGGGTTGCAAGCTCTGTGTGATGGGAGCTTTCAAAGTTACATATTTGGTATTTCTACACCATTAGTTCTGCTGTGGAGATGTTCGATTTCAAAAGACCCAATGTGATAAGAAGATGTTACTCATTCTGAACCGGAGATTGGAATTTGAACAGATACTTTTTATTACCAGTCTTGCAGTTGAGAGTAACCTCTTCTACTGCGAAAAATTTGTTTCCCATTTTTCTGTTTTACAATCTCAGTTCTCCATTTTAATATCCTCCTCTGCTGCAATGCTGAGAGTTGAGACCTTGTGTGACTATTAACTTGCCTTGAGCTTGAGCTTCTGTTCTTATTTGCTTTGGGAATGGCCGAAATTCGTTCTAGTGATTCTCTATCGCCCTCTGCGGCATTCATGTCTTTTTGATCAGTTTATAAGTGTTATTCCACAGTTGGGTTATCCCAACCTTTCTGAACTTGATTCTCTATTTGCATTTGCGAACATTTATATAGTGGTGAATATTTATATAGTGGTGATTCTCTATTTGCATTTGCGAACATTTATATAGTGGTGAATGGTAGACACCACCTTGACGGGGCTTTTAGTGTTTGTCAGGTGGAAGATTAGGACATCCACTTGAATGCTACCTAATTTCTCTTCACATTTATGTGGTTTGGTGCGGCAAGTAGAAGCAAGCAAGTGAAACACGCAAAATGAGTTGAAAGAAGCGTCCAAAACTCTCTCATCTCTTTTCAACTCTGTCTGCTTCTCTTCTCCTCCTCCTCTTTGGCACAGAGTTCTGCAACCATGTCTACTAGCAGCAAAGAAAATGTAATCTTATTTCCATTCATGGCACAAGGTCATCTAATTCCATACTTAGCTTTAGCTTTAAAGATCCAATCAAAGTTTGATTACACTGTTACCATCCTCAATACTCCACTCAACATACAAAAACTTCAAAAATCACTTCCCCCCAACACTCCAAATATCAACTTAGTTTCATTACCATACTGTAGCTCTGATCATAATCTCCCACCAAACTCTGAAAACACTGATGTTCTTCCTTACACAATCATGATCAATCTTCTTGATTCATTACCTTCACTGAAACCTCATTTCCACAAGTACATCTCAGATCTAGTGAAACTGAATACTCCTCCTCTTTGTATCATTGCAGATTGGTTCTTTGGATGGACAGTTGAAGTTGCTAAAGAATTTGAGATTTTTCATTCAGTTTTCAATACTGGTGGTGCTTATGGTATGGCTATTTACTACTCAATCTGGTTGAATCAACCCCAGCTTCAAAATGAGGCTGAGGATGAATTTTTACTTCCTGATTTCCCACAAGATTTGAGAATCCACAGATCTCAGTTAGCTAATAATGTGTTGCAAGCAACTGGTAGTGATTCTTGGTCACTGTTCTACAAAAGAGAGCTTTCTCAGACATTGAGTTCTGATGGGTTCTTGTTCAACACAGTTGAAGAGTTTGATCAAGTTGGGTTAACTTATTTCAGGTCAAAGTTGGGTCAAGATTCAGTTTGGGGAGTAGGACCTGTTAGTGATTATTCAATGTCTCTCAAATCTAGAGCTAGTAATGGTACTAGTTCTGATTTGAGTATTCAATGGCTTGATAATCAAGATGAGAATTCAGTTTTGTATATTTCATTTGGTTCACAGAACACAATTTCCAGCACACAAATGATGGAATTAGCAATTGGATTAGAAAAGAGTGACAAAAATTTCATTTGGGTTGTCAGGCCACCATTGGGGCATGATATCAATGGATTGTTCCGGTCCGAGTGGTTACCTGACGGATTCGAAGAACGAATGAAAGCTAAGAACAGGGGATTGTTAATGAGAAAATGGGCACCTCAGTTGGAGATTTTGTCACATAAAGCTACATCAGTGTTTTTAAGTCATTGCGGATGGAATTCAATTTTGGAAAGCTTTAGTCTTGGTGTGCCAATTATTGGATGGCCGATTTCAGCTGATCAATATAACAATTCGATGCTGTTGGAGGAAGAGATTGGTGTTTGTGTTGAATTGGCTAGAGGAAATAGAAATGAGATTAGACATGAAGACGTGGTGAGAGTAATTGATTTGGTTATGAGCAATGAAAGTAAGAAAGGAGCTGAAATGAGAAGTAAAGCTTGTGAAGTTAAGAAGATGATTGAAAATGCAATTAGAGAAGAAGAAGGGTTCAAGGGTTCTTCTGTGAAGGGCTTGGAGGCGTTTTTTGCAATGGCGTTGTTAAGGAAGAAGAAGATGAAGATGGATCAGACCATGGTAACTGAGAATTAATTTGACTACCATATATGCATTTGTGTAATGCATTCTGTTTCAACTATGTGTCATGGTTTCTAATTAATGCTGCAAATGTAAAGTACTGAATTACTGATTATGTTTGAAGAGAATAAATGCAATGAACTTGGTTCTTGATCCTCCACTTTTTTGATCATGTTCTGATCAATTTTTTGCCAGAGTCATGCCGTCCTGTCCCTTCAGTAGCTTATGATTATTCAAGAAACTGAAACATAAACGGGACTTAGGAATCAGGACAGTGAAAAGCTAACAAAATATATTTCAAAATATCATTTCACTGCCGTCGGTATTATGGACTATGGGCATATGCTGCTCGAATAGGTGAGCTTAGATCCATCAAACACAAATGAAACATGGTTTGGCTAACAGCATGTAATCTAACACTGTTAATTTTGGAACATAAAATCTCCAATATTTCTAACAATGCAATGAAACTAAGCAGATTTTATGAAAAATAGCGAGATTTAGCTGCCTGCAGATGAAATCTAGCGCAAAATTGTAAGAATTGGGTTTAGGTAAGAATGGCCCATTCAATGTGATGGCTGGTTTTAGCATAGAAACTTCCCTTGATTCTTAATCCCCTCCACTTAATTGTTTAAGATAATTGTTTGGAGAAAACCACTTTTACTAGAGGGAAAACCAACTTTGGGGTGGATATAAAAAATCAAAACCTCTTCCTATAATAATCACCTGTAATAACCTGCCTTAAATATATACTAAACCACAGTTAGTTTAGGAATCCAAAATAATTATTATTAATATATTCATGCTGCAAATCTGGCCATATAGGTGCAGTGTCAAATGATAATATACACGGAAATTTTTAAATCTGTATACATATCTTCACAAAGTCACTTTGAACCTCGTAGAATAAAACCAAAAAGGAATTGCAAGGAACTTTACAGATGTCTGATTCCTTGCAGGGGTGTGAACACTTATTAAATTCAGTAGAAATTGATTATACTACACACCATAGCTTGAAAATCACAGTGGAAAAGGACGAACCATCAAACTTCATGCATTTAAAATACACCAAACCCGTAATGGAACACGAGACATATTGAACTCGAGCTGCAAGTAAACTCAAGCTGATTGCCAATTCCATGCACTTTATTTTCTGCTAGTTTAAATTATTAGTTGGATTATCTTCATCCTAAAGCACATAACTTGCAACATATACAACACACAATGGTAGATTTAAATATGCTTCTGTGTACACCTGTAGATGGTGATATGAAAAACCAAAATCAAAAATAATTATTAGTAGGAAGAAACTAGCTTGTTTTTAAATCCACCCAAATGTTAGCTTTTCCTTTATTAAAAAGTGGCTTTCCCCCTATTAATTATCTTGTTTAACTCACATGGTATTTTGAGAGGATTTGGCTAAGCAATGAGTTGTAGTTCATTAGGTGTCCACTTGTTTTGGTGCTTGCGCGCGTATATGGAACTGTAAGAACAAATAGCATTACTGAAAAAAAAAGTTTGCACCGTATTGATGTCACAATAACAGGAATTGTAAAAACTATTCTTCAGTTTTATCTTTCTCCATACCAGACACAATAACACATCATTAAGATGACACATCACATCTGGTTATCAATCTTCAACGCAAGAAGAAACAACTTTACATTGAGGTTTTTGGCGCCTGAAAAGATCAAGAGCATCGCTGCTACAACCAGTATTATTGTCTACCAATAATCTGGAGAGATTGGTACACCCGTTACACAAAGCCTGCAACCCTAGATCACATAACTTTCTTCACCCCTGCACGCTAAGGATTTCCAAATTCTTGCATTTCCGACCGATAGCTTCCCATCCTTCAAGCTCTATGTTGTCGCACCTTGTTAGGATGAGTTTCTTTAATAAAGGACAACCTTTTGAAATCGTCACAACTGCCTCGGTATCAATACATCCTTCTCCAGCCTTGCGGACTATAGCTGCGAGAATTCGTTCGTCAAGCCCACATCCACTAGCTTTAAATTTGCACCCGATTGCTTTAAGTTTGGTTAAGGTCTTTGGACACTCAAGAAAGCCAATACCAGTTATTTTGCTGCAGAATCTAATAGAAAGTAAACCCAGTTCACGACAGTTCTGTAAGAGAAAACTTAATCCTGAATCAGTAATTATGTCACAAGCCCGGAGTTTAACTTTTTTCAAGGATGAACAACATTCTGCCAATGCCAGACCCTCTAAACCCTTATCAGTAATATAGCAAGATCTTAATCTTATACATGTCAAACGAGGGAACCAAGAAAATATTGAAGACAATTCGATATCTGAATATTCATAGCAGTAATCTAAGCGAAGATATTGAACTTTGGATCCAAAGAATTGCAACGTTGATGTAACAAAATCGGTTATCTTAAGACGACCACTCAGACCAAGATATTTAATGGTTTGGAATCGAGTCAGCAACTTACAAAGAACCATAGGAAAGATTTCGTGACTAATTCTTGGATAATCCATGTAACTCCGCAAATACCACAAGGATTCCTGATTGTTGTTTTGAATATGAAGCCATTGGCGACAAGTTAATCCGAAGGAATTACGATCTTCTCTAGTTGAACTACGATCGCCTCTAGTTTCTAAGCACTTAAATATCAGATTTAGACAGTCATCTGGGAGGTTTGTGATACTGCATGAGGTTCTATGGATTTTGCGCGGTCGACCATAATTTTCACCATCTTGTACTGCTTTTGAAGTAGTGATTTTACCCGACCTTGGTTATGCTTCCCATTCGATAACAAACTCATTATTGAATTATGAGTTAATGAAATATGAAAGTATAAAAGCGTAATGAATACCTTTGGCTTCTTCTCCTCCCGCGATAGGGTTGTGGATACAGATTGCAACAGAGGTAAGAGGAGTCCAAGGGGTTCAATTATATAGGGAAACCGTTTGTATTTTAGGGTTATTATATAGTTGAATGTTATTTCATGACCCAGTTTAGTTAAGGTGCTGTCTAACATGGAATGTGTTGAGCCAATGCGAGAAGCTCATCGGATATATATACGAACGAGGGCAGTAAAACATTGAATTCTAGCACCATGGTTGTATATTCACAAAATTGGTCAATTAACCAAATAGCGATAATTCCTAGGTGAAAAACACATGTAAAATTTGATACTGTTTAAATGGACGAGAATGTAAAAATAGTCAGGATGTAAACAGTTTCATCCTACCCATTTTCAAATACTTTTTCTTATTTTTAATTTACATCAGGATGCATCCAGTTTCACCCATGCTATTTTTTAAGTTTAAGCCATGATCAATCCAGATTCATTCTCGCTATTTTTTTGGAATCCATTTCACTCATACTAATTTTTACTCGTCCATTAGAACAATGTTTTAAAAATATTTGGACAATTGACTCAAATTCTCTTGTATATTTTGCTTGCGGTTTATGTCCTTCGGCAATTGCCAACAAATATACATGTTTTAAGAAAACCAATTTGTTTTTGAAGTAATAAGAGTATCCATGCCGATTGCCGACTTTGACAATGTTCAATACATTACTGGTAATTTTTTATTTTTTTTGATATAAGAGCGAAAATGCTATATGACCCGCTCACTAACAGCTGATCATACGTGGTAGGTACATTGGAGGAAATACGTGTAATTTTTCCATATCACGTAAGGATAAAAAAGGACTCGGAAACCGTTCGATTCCAGAAAAGAAAAAAAAGAAGAAAACTCTTATCTACTCTTTCTAGTTTACCACAACAAAAACTCCATGGATCTTAATAATTTCACTCATGTCTTTGTTTAGATATAGAATTTTCTGTATTGATGTGTTTAGTTGTTGAAAGGATAGAAGATATGGTGAAAATGAATCCATGATCATATATTTTTTCAATCAACTTTATATTATGGTTCTTAAATAGTTGTATACATGAATAATCCATTATTACAACTATGATTGGAAGATTAAAGATTGGTGAGAAGATTTGATAAAGAGAGAAATTAGGTTTGATTTAATAGATTGAATCCTCCTAAAAAGTTTAGAAAAAGTTGTGGATTTTGTTTTTGATTAGCACAGTAATTCAAAAATTTATTCATCATTTATCTATGGCTTTGTGGCCTTAATTAGATTGTGTTGCAAAATGAGTTTCTCTAATTCAATCAAGAAATAATGACAGTTAGTTGATGATGCTTGAGGCAGAAAGTGAAGAAGATGAAAATGGCAAACGAAGAACAGTGAAGGACGAGATTTCTAATAGGGGCATTTCCATTTAATTTTTATTAATTTGATGACGTTGATAAATAAAGGACACTATGTTAGCTAGTTTACATGCCACCTAGGATTAGCTGTCACTCAGCTGTCAATGGGCGGTTCAAGTAGAAGGATTGATAAAAGACGGTTACGATTTTATTGATTAGGAAAAAGAAAGTATCGAAACATATTGTAGCCAGTTACAAGTCCAACTGGTTAGCTTACTTATTAGTTACATTCCATAACCGCTTCCCATTGCATAACCACCTCCTGGAATCCATGAAATCTATACCAGTTTGATTTAGAACCCCATTGATAGATCATTCTCCTTATCTCTATAATTACTTCATCCCTGTCCCTTCCCCTCTTCTTCCCCATCACCCTTCTATTCCTTTCTGACCAAAGTGCCCATACTACTGCAAATGGAAGTATATACCAGATTTTTGAATTCAACTTTTTCTCCCTTTGAGATGTCCAGGATTCAAACTGCTCAGTCACTAACCCTTCGTGGTTCCAGTTTGAGTTCATTTTTGTGGTGAAGTAATTCCAAATGTCTATAGAAAAAGGGCACTGAAGGAGTATATGATCCACATCTTCTTCACTGTTGTTGCAAAAGCTGCAATATGTTTCTGTAATGTCACATCCTCTCCTGTTCAAGTTATCAATGGTGGGAATTGAATTCTGAACAGCAAGCCACACAAACACCTGAGCTTTTGGAGGTACAAAACTGAAGATGGGAGAAGGTTGACTCTGATTTTTTTTCATCAACAGTTTATATCCCTCTTTTGAAGTGTACTGTGGTCCTTTGATGGAGTCCAATTCTTCATTCAAATCTGGAGGAAGGCCCAACTGATCAATCAGCTGAGAGAATTCACTTAATACTTCCTGATTTGGGTTTATTTTAAGTTGAATTCGCCATCTCCCATTGAGTATTGCATCCTCTAATTTCAGTTTCTTATCTTTTGCTTCTTTGAATGCAATTGGATATTCCTTGCAGAGATAAGAGTTACTTTTCCATGAGTCAAGCCAAAATTTGATTGCTCGACCATTCCTATTTTGATCTCAGAGTTACCTTGAACAATATCCCTTTCCTTCTGAATTCCTTTCCAGAAACCTCTCCCATATGGTAAGGTGTACTCTAATGGGAATAGAGCACCCTCCTCTGACTTTATCTTAAGATGCAACACTTTTCTCCGTAGTGCTTGTTATTCTTCAGTATATCTACCACTCCATTTTGCAAATAAGGCTTTATTTGTTTCCCTCAAGCTTCTTATGACCAAACCACCTAGTTCCTTAGGCTTAGCAACTTTTTTCCATTTAATCCATCTTTTTTTTTTCTCTCTGTAGTGGCTCCCCAAAGGAAGTCCCTCGCTATACTAGTCATTTTCTTCTCAACTGCTACATGTATTTGCATAAGTGACATGAAGTAGATGGGAAGACTAACCAATTCACTGTTGATGAGTACCAATTTATTTGCTTTAGATAGGAACCTCTTCTTCCATTACTGGTAAATTTTAAGAATGCTTTCTTTCCACAAATATCTCTAGTGAGGTCATGTGATATGCTGTTGCATATATCTTACACAAAATCAGACTGCTCCGAATTGGCTTAGTTAGATAAGTTTAGCTAGAGCAATGTAGGGGCGAAATATCGCACAAGACAAATCCACAGCTTCGCTCTAACTAAAACAATCATAAGCACGAGGAAGGAGGAAATTAGGCGAAGGGTAATTACGCGATAACAAGGAAGAAGAACGAAAAGCAATCACTCGATAAGTACAACGCGACATTCATCAAGAGAGATACGAAGCAACGGCCCGATAGACAGGGACAACTCTCAAAATCCTGGCGAATAATACAAACTGAAACAAGATCAGCTAACAGATATTTTGCACGTGAAATTTGGTTGTCTTCTATTGATGTATTTGCCTATATAAGGATTCAAATGATAAAGAGAGAAGGAGGGGGAGGTTGAAAAAGAGTTCTGTCAAGTAAGAGAGCTAAGAAATACTTCTACAGAATAGAAAAAAGCCATTAAAGTTCACTCTTAGCTTTACTTCTTCCATTGTTGTATACCAAATGTCTTTGTGATCCTTGTAAGAACATCATATATTCAATACAAAGTGTTTGAGAAGATCGTATTAGTGTCAAGTGGTGTATAATATCATTAATGTTTGAGTTGATTTCCATGACTTAGGCTTTGTTTTATTATCATCTCAACGGGTGTAGTTGTGGGATTTTCCGCAACTACATTTTTGCGCTAGAAACAGGGAGGATTATCCTCACCTGCTAGTTAATAGCTAAGAATCACCATTCTATGAAAACAACTTGTTATTTCCAAAAGGTCATCACTACCATGAAGTTCTGATAAACACACCACCGTCTTGTTTGAAAAATCCTATCCGAAGAGTCATTCACCTCTCTAAACCCTGATAAGAAAGCTCTGACAAGTTTCTTTCATAAGATTTCCCCTAAGAAGCTAAAACCACAATCAAAATCATATCAAGTCTCTTCCGGTAGCTAGAAATCTTGTTCACCAGCACCTATGATTAACAAAATGGTGCGAATCGCATCAAGAGCAGGGCACGTTATCGCCACACGAAGAAGGAACAGAGTGGCAAGCAGAAGAGGAACCAAAGGCGAAGCTGAAACTTCAGCTGCTTGGAAGAGACGAGGATTAGAGCGACAGAATCGCAACCGCAACCTACACTCTATCATATAAACGATCCAGCATAAAAACGATGCCATCCCCCAAGATCCAGCGCAACAAAACAACAATGGACAGAGAATTGTCTACGAATAGGGTGTTATGCATACGACTGATACTGAGACTATGGAAGATGA
This sequence comes from Papaver atlanticum, assembly GCA_023531105.1. Taxonomy (NCBI): domain Eukaryota; kingdom Viridiplantae; phylum Streptophyta; class Magnoliopsida; order Ranunculales; family Papaveraceae; genus Papaver; species Papaver atlanticum. Next base: position 2,859,326 of record JAJJMB010005117.1, read on the forward strand.
GGATCAGGAAACACAAGGAAGAGGCGAGAATCCTGGTGATGAGGATAATCTGACCATCCAACAGCTAAGAGAGCGTCTCGCACAAGACAGGAAAATTAAAAGAGAACTGAGGCAAGGACTCGAGCGAAGCAAAGCAAGAGACGCGGAGTTGGCAGAAGAACGAGCAAACTTGGCAAGATAAAACGCTTTGTTAGCAGAAGAAAATAACCGGATAAATGAAAATATGTAGACACGAGCTCATACTGGGGAAACAGAAACTCAGACAAGTAGGAGTTTGTCAAGGAGAAGGAGAGGACACCATAGCGAGGAAAGGGAAGTACAAAACATTCACGCAGAGTATGAACGAGGAGTACGAGAAAGAGAACACGAAAGAGAAAATGCACGCGACCTAGAAAGAAGGTTGCAGGAACGAAGAGAAAGAAGGAAGAATCGAGAAAGGAGAGAAAACCCAGAACGAGAAACGCAGAGATACGATAGTAGAAGGGGAGGTAGCTCGGAGAGAGAAAACCAAAGACACGGGAGAGAAACCAGTTTGGAGCGAGAAACCAGGGGGGCATTAAAAAGAAGCATGGTAGAACAAAGGGCACTGGAGGAAATCACACAAAGAGGGAGGGAACAGGCTAACGCGAACCAAACTATACTACAACACCTTGAAGAACTTAAAGTGGTAATGAAAAACAATAGCATGCGAGGAGGAGGAAAAATGAAGCTGGCAGAAGCTATAGAGGAAGCGGAGAGATTGCCATTTTCATGCGAGATATTACAAGAACCTATTCCCGCGAAATGTGCCCTGCCTACATTCTCCAGCATCTTTGACGGGACAGGGAATGCAGTACAACATGTGAAAGCCTATAATCGCACGTTAATTCCATGGGCCCAGCATCAGGCGGTGTTGTGCAAATACTTTCCAGCCAGCCTGACTGGAGAAGCTTCACTATGGTTCGATAATTTGTGCGAAGGATCAGTGACTTCATTCGCGCAATTGCAAAGGATGTTCTTGGGGAACTACATAACTAGCAACCGAGCCAAAGAAGGGATTGAAAACGCGTTTAACTTGAAGAAAGCGCATGGAGAAAGTCTGTGAACCCTGACCACGCGATGGAGAACCATGTGTAGCGAATCAACAGGGGAAGTATCGGAGCGACACTTGATCCTCGCCTTCGTCAATGCTTTATACCCAACTGATCTCTTGTACGTGGAAATATTTTGACACAGAAACGAAATCGATATGCAAGAACTAAGAGAGTATCAGGAGGAATTCATAGCATTGGAAGAGAAACAGAGAGAAATGAACACAAGCTTGAAGGCTATCACAGTCATGAAAGGAGGAAGTGCGACACTTATGCCGCGAATAGCAAGTAATGTCGAGAACACCCCAAATGTTGAACGAGGAAAGAAGACAAAGGAGAGTGCTGCGAAACAGGTAGCTCTGTTGAGCAAAGATGAAGAATGGTTTCAGAGAGAATAGAGCTGGCAAACAAGAAAAAAACCCGCGGGTTGACCTGGCTTGACCCGTGAAAACCCACGCCCGGCCCAGTTGGTTTCTAAACAAGCCGGGTTAGGGCTGGGAAAATGGTGGATTGTAAGAAAACGGGTTAGCCCGGCCCGGTCTGTGAATCCGTGGATTCAACCCGTCTACAGTACCTAACCTTAATAAGTTATATTTAATCCTGACCGTCAGGTTATCTAGGGTTAATCCTATCCCCACGTTTAAAGTATAAAAGGCTAAACCTAAAAACTTAATGTAGAGACATCGTTCTCTTTTCTTCTTCTGCTCGGCTGCTCTTTTTCTTCTGCGTTCTTCGGCTGGTGGAGAATTAGGGATGATAATGAGAGATTGAGACCGAAAGTTGAGGGGAAAGGTTCAGTTGGTGTTAGTAATGGTGTTATTGATGTTAATTAAGTAAAAAGAAGATGAAGAAGTCGTGAATTGAAAAAGAAAAAAGTTAGGGTTTTCTTTGTGCTGAATATTGAGTATGAAATTGAAAAAGTAAAGATTTAAGAAATTAAAGCTGCAGCAGAGATGTGGTAATTGCCAAGGAATCAAAGATTGGAAAAACCCGGAGAAAAAAAGGGAGTAAAAAAAAAAGTCTAATCTAACACAACTTTCGTCAATTAGTCTCTTTATCTTCACTCCCTACTTTTGGGATTTTTGATGGATAACTGTGAAAAGATAATCTACTGATTTGCTAAAACTTCATATCTTGCAGTACACCGTGTTTTCATCTGTATCATGTTTATGGAAATTCTTTGAGGATGTTGTTCAATTGAGGATTCGTTGGACTTTGTGTTGTCAGTACGTGAGTAACTTATTTTATTTTATATATTTTTGTACTAGTTGATGGAGTACCTCTAATGGCTATTAGAAAGTTTGAATGTTCAATTGATGCACTCCATATATCTTATAGATTTTGTGGATTTTCAACATTAATTATCTATTATGTTAGCTTTGTCTTCTGCTCAATTCCATTTTTGTTGATTGGATTACTCTGTTGTTGAGATAGTAATGTTTTACCGGTTTGTGTCATTAATCAAAATCCATCTTGGGTTTTCAATTTTGCTGAATTTGTTATTCTTCTCTGTACTATGTAGAATTGATGGAAATGGAAATAAGTGTTTTGTTTAGCTCTGTTTGAAGATGCAAACTTACAATTGCTTGCAGGAGGAGGAAGGAAAAAAATTCCGAATTCTAAACCCGTTTGATTAATTTGGAAATTATGTCATAAATTTTTAACATTGATTTTACGGGTTAACCCGTGAGCCCGCAAGTTTAACCCGCTACGGGCGCGGGTTGAAGAAATGGCAACCCGGGAAGAATAACAACCCGCAAGCTTGTGCCTGTTTAAACCCGTAACCCGCAGGTTGGTAACAACCCATCCCCGGCCATCCCGTTTTCCAGCTGTAGGAAAGAATATGGATACAATTACCCTATGGGGAGGTACGATAATCAAGGAGGTAAATTCGACAATAATCGAAGGACGGGGTATAATAATAACCAAAGATTTGAGCATATGCCAAGTTATCCGCCATTCGATGATGTAAAACTCCCTAGATTAAACACCCCAATAGAAAAAATCTGGGAGGCGGTCGTGATAGCTGAAAAAATACCACTACCGGGGAATATAGGGCAAGAACCTCCACGGGGGGAGAGAAGTGGCGAATTCTGCACGTATCATCGGTTTCACGGCCACGGTACCGCAAGATGTAGAAACGTGCGATGAATTTTGCTGGAATTAATTGAGAGAGGAAAATAGAACCAATTTCTGGAGGAAAGCGAACTACCAAGGGCACCGCCACAGCAACAACCAACCGCCATCCATCGCATAGAAATCGGACAGAATTCAAGGCAGATAAATTCAATCATCCACTTTACCAAAGACATCAGCAACTTCCATGATAATGTTCTAAGTAGGGTTTACAAAAGGGATCGAAATGGCGAGAAAATACACATGGTGACCAAGAGCCGTGCGCTCGAAGAATGGCAGAAACAACCAATTTCCTTCATGATAGAAGACGCACCAGCAGGAGTGGGGATGCACTCTTACCCATTAGTAGTCACCATGACTATGTAACCATACTCTAAATGGGAAGAAGATGAAGATGATAAGGGGCGACCATGGACGATAAATAAAATCCTGGTGGATACCAGGAGTTCGGTTTATATATTGTTCTACCACGCGTTCAGAAATATGGGATATAGCGATTCAGACCTGATCCCTTCCACATACATAATCTACGGATTCAACAGTGTCGCATCAAATCCAAAGAGTGAGATTACTTTGGTCATTCCCGCAGAAACTATGGAGACGATCGTCACCTTTTGTGTAGTGGATGTAGAATCGCCATACAATGCAATCATTGGGAGACCCTAGATTCATGGGGTGATGGGAGTCGCATCAACTTATCATAGACGAATTCGGTTCCCCATGCCATCTGGTATCGGAGAAATCTTGGGAGATCACACTATCGCGAAGAGATGTAACGAAGCAGATGTAAAGCAGTATGAGGGAAAGACGAGGTTAAAAGAAAAACAAAGACAAAACATGAAAGATGATAAGCAGGCAGAAAGGCTAATGGTTAACATGATAAGGTTGGGAGAAAGGGATCGTATGGTAAAGAAATGGGGCAAGAACAAAAATATTAAGCAAAGTACAAAGGACCAACCGGAATGTGGAATGACTAGCGCGAATGCAAACTTGCGAAAGTTAAAAAAGATGTTGAAACATGGAAAAGTAAGAGCATCTCGCGAGACTGATCAATCGCAGAGTTTATCTCCTATAAAGATGATGGAACTAAATGAAACGACGAAGTACGAACATCATCAGAAGATGAATGTCGCATCACAGGATATGTTTATGAATACATACACACAACTTGATTTGCTCAAAATAGGAAGAAACCTTCTGTTCAACCTGAAGAGAGAGCGAGGTGGAAGCCTGCGAGACTTGGTATCAAGGTGGAAGACACAGTACAACGAAGTAATAGTCCACACTGTCAGCGATCACTCAACCCACAACAAAAACAAAGGAGAGATCACGGGATAACAACAGGAAACTGAGACTGATTTTGAGAAAACAATGATTGAAGGCGAAAGCAGCGAAACACGTCGTGCAAAAGCTATCATCTAAAAGAACAAACATAATGGCGAAATGATGTAACTAAGAAATCAAGCTATGTATCGACTCAAAGAAACTTTAATATGAAGCGAAATTCTTTCTATAAGCAAGCAAGCAAAAGGAGAAGCAAAAGCTACGCGACAAAGTTACAAAATTTTCTCGTAAGACCTCAATAGGGGGCAACAAGTAACTATTATAAAACCTCTAATTAGGGAGGCTTGGACTACGATCATGTAAGAGGCGACCATAAGCCCTAACGCGCGTTATAATTGGGGTATCCTGGAGAAGTCAGTATATTGGGGCAAAAGAAAAGCCTATCCGCTGGAGGACACTGAGAACGAACCACTCAGTGAAAATTTCTCCGGCATGGGGTGTAGAAACATAGTCAGTGAGGATAGAAGAAGGCCTGGCATGGTTCTGCACTCGGTCCAAAGAAACCCCACTTAGGGTGTGATCTCTAGCCCAGAGCCACATAAGCGAAAGGCATGAGGTCACGACAACACTAGTCGTTGAATAACTGGATGGGAGGATCCCAAATGAAATGGTTAGGGGTGACCTCCTTGAAAGGGCGATTCAGGGGGAATATAAATTGACGACACCCTCCATTAGGGAGCTGAATTGTGTCAAAGATGGCAATGTGTTGGGGCTTTTATACTCACGGGAGTATCTAAGGCCTAGTATATTGTCGCAGAAATAACCTGAGGAGGTAAAAATACTAACACAGTTAAGGCGAGATCAATAGACAATGACTCGCAAGAGCACATGGAACTGAGATTTCGTCGCCCAAAGTTGAAGACCCTACCCAAGGAGACCATAAGTCCTTTAATTTCTCTATGTGGGGGAGGCAATAAGACCTTACTTAGGAGGCAAATAAGACCTATAAAATATCATACGAAAGCAAAGGAGCGCGAAAGAAACAGAGGTATGGGAAAGTCGCGCTGAGGCATGGAGGAGAGACATTCCTCTCAAGCTAAGTATTACCCAATTTAAGAAAGTACTTAAGAAAGTACCTGCATCATTATGCTTATCCTAATATCATGCGATATACATAATAGAAATCTGCTTCGCAAACATATATCAAACCCCAAGAATGCGACAAACCTTATATGCACAGGCCGTAGGGTAAAAAGTCAATATGCATTTAATCTTCGCTTTAATCTACTATCGGCATCTTATTGACATTTACAAGAATTTGAATCCATTTTCGCGTATTTATACTCTATCATCTTAAGTAAGCATGATTTAGTTTGCATAAACAACATTCGCATGACAAGATAGAATGATAAACTTCCCTCGGAGGTGGGAGACAGAGGCAAGTATGGGAATACTAAAACTTTTATGCTTCCTACCTCCTCAATCAAACACTTAGAAACATACTAAGGTTAAATAAGAATTAGAATTACTTGTTCTATCTTAAGCGCAGAAATAAAAAGAAACAGTCAAAGTCAAATTTTCCCCCCCAAGCTTGGGAGCACCCATAACAAAGAACAAGTTAAAGATGCTTGCGAATGAAGAAAATAAAAAATCTACGAAGGAACGACATCAAGGACAACCTGAGAAGAGTCCGTAACCTCGGGCATAGGTACAACTTGAACTGAGGCATCAGCAACATCAGAGACCTGCTGGTTTAGAACATCCCCACCACCAATCTAAGGATGACCTTCTTCTCTCCCGACATCGCCAGCATCAAAAGAAACAGATCCCTCATTGTTCACACCTTCTTCCCTCGCATCAAGATCTTCCTCTTCTTCATCATCACTGACAGGAACTTGAGGATAAACGACACGTGGGAGCCCATGCTTATCGCAAACCCAGTTAACCGCAATCTGAGATTCTTCATTTACGCATCGCTGGGTCGCTTTGGAGTATTTCCTATCAGCCCCCTCTACGAATGACTGATACTCTTGATCTAAAACAGAATAGGAACGTTCCAGCTCCTCTTTGGCCTTCCTCAAATCATCATGTTCCTGCGAAACTTCAGCTGCCAAGCGAGAATACGAAGAAAATTGTCGAGAAATAGAATTCCGCTCCCTAAGGGCCTTAGTCAGCCCCTCTTGGGAATTCGCAAGTTTCTTCTTTAGCGCGACTACTTCCTCTACGAGAAAGATATATTAGAACAACAAAACTTAAAAAGGAAAAGCAATACTGAGGCAACAATTATGGCAGCCCTTGTGACTACCTTTATTCTGTGAAACAACTAAACGAAGATCATGTGAAACTACAGGGTGATGGTTAACATTTTGAAATAACTACAGATACTTTAAAGCTTTATCTCTGCTCTGGTAGGGTTCATCCCTTTCCTCCGACATTCTTTCCAACTTCAATGTCAGATCATTTGATACATCCTTCTGATTTCGAAGAGAACTTTCTAACAGGCTATGATCCCTATAAAGCCTATAGTACGCGCCATCAAAAGAAAGCTTATTATCCTTTAAACCACGGTTGTCATCAGACAAAGTTCGGTTCTCATCAAGAAGAGCGCGATTCAGCATATTAGACACCTCTAGAGCCCTGGTGAGCTGACTAGATAAGGAACAATGTTGATCTGAACAAGCATGCCAACCAGAATTATCAATCTGAAGTCCCACTACTTGATCGTGTAAGCTTAGGCGAGCATTCTCTAACTGAGTAATTTGATCTTTAAGAACGGCGCATTCTTCTCGGGAATCTTTCGCGACAAACTCAAACTCTTATCGTTCGGACGTACGTTTTCGGTTTAAAGCTTAAGTACGAAAGACCTAAAATCAAGAAGGATGGTGCGAAAGAAAAACATGCATATAAACATAAAGTCACATAGAATCTCACCTTTAAGCTCTTCATTCTTCGCACGAAGCTTAGCAACATCATTTGCTCCATAAGATAGCTCCGACACTTGTCTCTTCAAATAATCAATGATTTGCTCATCCTTGCAGAGTTCCTCAACCTGAACTAGATGACGGCGAAATTCCTACAACACCAAAAGCCTCAAAACAAAGACAAATGAAGAAAAGAGTAAAAACAATAGAAAGAAAACTAACCTATGATTCAATGGCAGTGAGCTTACCACGCTTGGAAAGTTGGGGTGACTCAGCAGTTGCACTAGTCGCAACGAAACCTACGACCTGCTTATCTTTCACTATAACAATATCGGGAGAATAATGAATCATGGTAGAATCTTCCGGTGCACGATTAGAAGCCAGAGTAGAAATAGGTCGAGGAGAAAGGCTAGCTGTCATTTCACTTTTCGCTGGTGCGATAGCAGCTACATGCATCAGTGTTAATGGACTCACAACATGTACGAAAGCCCCGCTGCGCGAACCTGTTCTCTTCTGAGGAGAACCCTCCCTACCAGGCGAAAGTCTCCGCTCACGAGAATCTTTTCTCGTAACCCTTTTCCGATCACCAACAGGGTTTACCGGAGGTTTGGACGAAATGGGTCTAAAACAGCAGATTCAAGTATGGGAATACTAAAATTTGGATAAACATCAAGAACACCAGCAACAACAGCAGAAATACGAAAAAATCAAGCAACTCAGTTGATCATTAAAAACTCAAACAAACACAAACATAAATACTTACCGAGGGGATGATTCATTGGAAGAAGGGATAGTAGATTGGCTTGACATAGTGACAAATCTTGCAAATAAACAAACTTTACAGAGGTAGGTTCTCTCTAAGAAGAAAAGAAGAAGGAATAAAATGAAGAAAACGAAGATGAGCCTCTCTCTCTAGAAGTATTTATGGCTAAAGCAGTAACCGGTCAAAATGGAAACCTAGATGTGTCAATCGAGAAAAAGAGAAGTTACTGCACATGGAAATAATCATACGGAGAAACCGTAAAAATGTCGGGTAAAAGAAGAGATAAAGTCACAAATACGAAGCTGGGGTTATCGCATTATTCCACTTACAGAAGAACAACTCGAGAAGAGGCAAAATGTAGGGGGAAATATCGCACAAGACAAATCCACAGCTTCGCTCTAACTAAACAATCATAAGCACGAAGAAGAAGGAAATTAGGCGAAAAGTAATTACGCGATTACAAGGAAGAAGCACGAAGAGCAATCACACGATAAGTACAACGCGACATTCATCAAGAGATATACGAAGAAACGGCGTGATAGACAGGGACAACTCTCAAAATCCTGACGAATAAGACAAACTAAAACAAGATCAGCTAACAAATATTTTGCACGTTAAATTTGGTTGTCTTCTATTGATGTATTTTCCTATATAAAGATTCAAATGATAAAGAGAGAGGGAGGGGGAGGTTGAAGAGTTCAATCAAGTAAGAGAGCTAAGAAACACTTATATGGAATAAAAAGAAGCCATTAAAGTTCAATCTTATCTTTACTTCTTCCATTGTTGTATACCAAATGTCTTTGTGATCCTTGTAAGAACATCGTATATTCAATACAATGTGTTTGAGAAGATCGTATTAGTGTCAAGTGGTGTATAATCTCATTAATGTTTGAGTTGATTTCCATGACTTAGGCTTTGTGTTATTATCATCTCAACCAGTGTTGTTATGGGATTTTCCGCAACTACAAGAAAATATCTTGAGTATTCAGTGGCTAATTAATAAGCATGAAGAGAAGTCATATTTATATATTTTATTTGGGTCAAATAACACAATTTCTAGCACACAATAATTAGCATTTGGATTAAAAAAGAGTGGGAAGAATTTCATTTGGGTTATTAGATCACCATTTGAGTATGATCATATCAATGAAAAGTTTCGTTCTGAATGGTTACTGGACGGGTTCAAAGAACGGATGAAAGCTAATAACAGAGAATTGTTAATGAGGAAATGGGAACCTCAGTTGGAGATTTTATCATATAAATCCACATCAGTGTTTTTAAGTCGATTTTGGAAAACTTTAGTTTTTGTGTGTCAATTATTGGATGGCCAATTTCAACTGATCGATATAAGAATACAAAGTTGTTGGAAGAAAAATTGTTGTTTGTGTTTGTTGTGGGGTGATTTTAGTTTTGGTTCTACCCGTCCTACCTACACCAAGTGACCTCATCTTTTTAGGAATAGTAAGAGAGAGAGAGTTGCCTTTCCATTGTACCTTGTCCTTCCTTATTTAGACTTTCCCAAAAGTCCCTTCTTTTATGACATCATGACACATGTCCTAAACCTCCTTAATTACTTCTAATGCCATTCCTTAATATAACCTCCTCCTTACTTATTAATCCCTTCCTTGTCCTTCTTTCTTCATGGATATTTTCTCATTGGAGTTGGGCCTAGTCCCCAAGTCCCCATGTTTCATACTAGGCTTATCATCCCTTTTAGGGGGCACCCCAGACCCGTTAAGGGGTATTATTTTTCATGTATCAAAATTAGTCCCCTGACTATTGGGTTATTTTACAAATAACCCGATAGTCACAGGATTCCTCGAACGCCCCCCCTACTTAGGAAGTTAGGAATGAGTACCTCCTCCCATTTTATCGACTCCACGACCCTAGGCGAAGTTTGGCCTTATTTTATCGTGCAAACTCTTCTTCTTCTTTTCAGTTTCTGCCGGTTACCATTCCCTCTGCATAACCGCCACGTTCAGGCCTTGAGATTCCATATATATAGATCCGCTGGCTTGTTTTCCCCTTTATCTTTTTCCTTTAGTCTTTCTCTTCCCTTCCATCTGAATACTCACTCACGCGCCATGTATAATAGTTCCACCAATAGTTCATCTGAAGAATCTGATGAGTCTGAAGGAACCATGAGCAAGGGTTCCGAGGGGACCGAATACTCGGAACAGGATGAAATTCTTCTACCTCCTATGAAAGATGGCAAGTCATATACGATTGCGGAGTTTACCAGCGGACCCGATCTAAAACGCGCGCTAAAGCTGAGGGAGCTCCGCGGAGGTAAGCGTGTTATTCCTCTTGATGATATTCTTGTCCATCGCCTTCTAAATCCTCCTGTGTTACCTTACCCATCCACCCCTGGGTGGCTTATGCAACCCGAGTCGGAGACCATGGATGATTTCGTGTTTAAAACGGTACCGCGAATGGCTATCCACCGTGGTGACTACGATCTCCCTGATATTTATATTCGATCCAAATCAAAAACCTATCCGATATGGCCGCACTGGACATCCTGTATACGCTCCATTCCTTGTCACGCGGCCATTCTTCGTGAAGCTGGTATTGACGGGGCTATAAATTCATCTCTCAAGCGGGAAGTGAAGAGATGTAGGCGCCACATAATAAGGCTCTTCTGTCGCTGGGCTCCTCTTGTTCATACTCTTTTTACATCGTGGGGAAGATAAACTATAGTTTTGGAGGATGTAGTCGCCCTTACAGGGTTACCCATCCATGTTAGTCATTCGTATGACGAGGCATCCATTTACGGAGCGCTGACTGACGAGGATAAAGTATTGTAGACTTATCTATTGGATTGTAAGGTTGCTTCTCAGAATGAGTTGGTGAGGAAAGATCAGACGCCATCAAAACAAGGCGAGGACAAGAAGATTGCTGGCGCGGTCAAGAAAAAGGCGTCGTCGTCTGCCGCAAAGGGGAAGGCCAAATGGGTTGAGAAGAAAAACCCTCCCTCGGCGCGTCCAACAGGTGAGCGATTGCTTTTCAGCTCTTTCCTCGCCCACGAAGCGATTCATGGCTCGTCGGCTCCTCCAGCAGAGGCTGGTCCTGAGTGGGTTACCAAGACAAACCGTCGTGCTTCCTTCCCCCTTTGGGTCAAGTATTGGGCTCTGCGGTTAGTAGATGGAAAATTTCTTCCCCTCAAATGAAAAGAGAAGAACCCTCGTGCGGAGTTGGCCTCTTACATCCTATTTTGGATTTATCATGATGTGCTTGAGTATAGTCCCCAAGATACCATTAAGAGTGAGCTTGTGCCGATGGCAGTGTTATTATCTCGCGGAGTTTCCTTCCCGCTTGCGCCGATGTTTTTAGGTGGCTTGTATCGCCATCTAGACTTGTTTTGTCACGACCTTCAGATGGTGGGTTCATCCCATAAGATCTAGACTTACATCCCGGCTTCTTTTATGCAAGCCTGTTCTTGGGAGCATGTTCCCCCATATGCGCCTGATCCTAATGAGCTAGCGATTCACCGCGAAGAAGATGTTGAACAAGATGATGGCTCGGTTAAGAAGGTTCCAGTTGTTTACGTCTACCCACGGATGGATCTTTGGCATCTCAAGGGGAAAGTTCCCAAGGGAGACATTGCCCAATATCTGGATGTGGCCAAGGATTTTGTGCTATTTCCTTATCAAGACGGTCGATCGGGTCCAGCGCATTATAACTTCACTGCGCCTTTTGACACATAGTTGGACTCGATAAAGCTATTGGCAGAGGCAGATTTTGATTCGGAAATGGCAGTGTTGCCTGGTTATCTTCCTGGTTTCCACGCTGGTAAGTTTATTACCATGTATTACAATCCCGACTAGGCAGCTCGGCAAGTCGGGTTTGACCAAGGAATTCCCCATAGGTTTCCTCCTTGGGGAAGCTCTGACATTGGGGACATCGTCGCCAGTTTTGATCGTTTTATCTTCAAGGGACTGGTACGTCTGTCTGATCGAGGGATCACCTTTTCGTTCAAGCATCCTATCTCCGAGCGCCTTTTAGCAGTTACTGAGGGAGCCCACGAGTACCATCATTTCATACGTCGTAGAGCTTTGAATTTACTTTTGCGCGAATCGTTTTCCCCCCGTGACTTATCCTATGGAGACCTTCGAGCGCTTCATGTGTCTGGTCGGATTAAACTTGATGATATTACAGCTGCTACGAATCGTCTCGTTCCATCTACTAAAGGTCTCCCTTTAGAGCCCTTGGTGACTTCTTGGGCTCCTCCTGAAGGTCATGAGCCCATAAGGTCGAAGAAGGGGTCGAAGTCGTTTTCTGATCGTAAGCCCCCGCGGATAAAGGTGACCAGACCATCTGCTAATCCTATGGCAGCGCAGGTACTTATTGTCTCTTCTCCTTTTTGCTTTTCATTCATCTATCATTTATCGCCACCCCCCTTTTTTGATAAAATGAGTGGCGGGGATTGCGTTCTCAGGAACCTCCTCTTTCAGTTCCTGTGGGGTGGAAGGCCCCTTCTTATGTAATGGAAGAGTACCTGAACATGCCTGAGAGTGATTGGACTGAGAAGAACCTTATAGACGCATTTATGTGTCTATTTTCATCTCTATTGTGTATATTGTTAGTACCCATTTTTGTACTTATTTTGGTATTTTATCTCTTTGTAGGTGTTTTTGGAGAAATAAGCTTTTGCGACGAAATTGGCTCGAAAAGTGGTTTTTGCGCTCATGGGAAAAAAATTACTAAGGGGCACCCAGATTACTAAGGGGTATCCACTTTCTATTCGCACCCCTGGTCCGGATAAGGGGAGGTCATCCCCTACCTTTTGAATTTTGGAAATTGGCGGGAAAAGAAACCATCGCACAGGAAGATTTAGGGTTGGAGTTTTGATCGATTTTTATGGAGATTAAAGGGCTGAAATTGATTGGGTTTAATCCTTAGTCCTAAACAGGCCTGGTAAAGTCTTTGTATTGAACCCAAATTGGCTAGAGATCGAATTAGAGAAAAACAGAGGCGTTGGAAGTTTACCGGGTTCTGTTATCGGATTTGGGGCAGTTGTAGTCGGAGTTGGGCGTAGAATTTGTTTCGTGTTATCCTGTTAGTCCAAAACAGGATTGATATGCATCATAGATTCGAAAAAATAGGCATCAATTCTCGGTTCTTGTAAAACAGCGAGAGATTTATTATCGGGATATTTTCTTGGTTCTATAGATTGGGATTACGTGCAGATAAGAGTATAAGATTCTCTGTTTATTCGATACCATCATTGGGAGATTCTGGGACGTCAGATTTAACTCAGAAGACGCGTGCAGAGAAGGTTAGAAAGAAAAAATCCCGTAGCTTGCTGAAAAGAGAAACGAGAATATTTGTGGATTAACTCGAGAGATTTTGGGTCTGGTGGCTATATATAGGTTGATTCGAGTCATAAAAAGGGGGATGAACACTTTGGAGAGGTTTAGAGCACTAGAGAAGCAAAGAAAATCAGAGAAAAAAATTTCTGTTCTGCTGCTGCTGCGAAGAAGAAACGAAGAACATAAGAGACTCAAGCTTGTCGCAGGGGCAGACTTATTTCAGTGACAATAAATTTCTATCGTTCCTATCTGCAGTCACCGAAACCTTTCAGGAACGATTCAGTCTTCTGTTTTAGACTTTCAGCGACTACAGTATACTCTTTTCTCCCTTTTAATCAATTTTTGAACACCAAAGATGTATTTTGAGAACATGATTAATATGAGGAGCTAAACCCCTTAGCCGAGGCGACGGAGGAGGCCATTGTTCCATGAAAAGTGGTATAATTCTATTTTAATTATTTTTGCAATATTTTTATATGATTATTTGCATAGAACTAATATAGGAAAATTGATTTTTATTTAGTAGTTGTGAGTTGTTTTGATGGAACATGCTAGGTTTTAAAACTTTTGATGTTTCATGCTTTGTGTTTACAACTATTACTTCAAAAATCTATTAGAGGCAAAATATTAGAATCACTTTAAAAGAAAAAATTGCATTAATATTGATTAGAGTTTATCACTTAATTGGTCAATGGTGGAATCCAGAATCTCAGTGTTTTCTTTATATTTTTGATATAACTTATTTGAATTATTGAGTTTAATTTAAGTCTAAAAAAATCCTTCACAAGTTCGAGCAACGAATCTTTTTACCACTACAACTACAAAACACACCAATTTTTGGCGCCGTTGCCGGTGACTTGTTTTTAGGGTTTTAGATTTATTTTTATTTTTATTTTTTTTCTATTTTACGTTTTTGGGTATTTGTCTTTTGTCTACAGGTTTTGGAACGTAAAGAAAAAACATTGAGCCAAGGAGTTTGGTGATTTCGTAAAGACTTGGAGCTAAAGATTAAAGCGAAAATAACGGAAAAGAAGACAATTTTTTTTTAGCTATTTTATTTTTAGGTTATTTTTTATTTTTTAGGGTTTTGTTTATTTTTTTAGAAAAAAGAAAAAAAAATTGTATTAGGGTTTCTTTATTATTTTGTAATTTTTCTTTTCTTTTTTTGGACTTTTTGGACTTTGGACACTATTTTTATTTTTTATTTTTATATACCCTACGGAAGGGTATCCTTAAATATAAAAAAAAACTGTTTGCAGAGAAGGAGGACAATTACGATATTGTCTCTGCACCTTGGGTTTGTACACTGACACAGGAGTCAGTGGCTCGAGTCGACTACAACCGATTCATCCCCCGTCTGGAACGGGAGGTAAGATTCTGAACACTCGCGAATCCCCTATCAGCGAGTTACTGTATTCCTTAAGGTGCATATCTGTTGAGGTTCATAATACGGACATTTATTTTCCTAGTAAAGGGCAAGGCCTGGCCATACAAGATAAGGGTTCGGATTTCATCACCGTTCTCTTCTTGCCCGCCTTAGGAATACGATACCGAAAGCGAACCCAAGCTTAAAATATTGACTAGAACGAGACTGATAGTGTAACAAGCTTATAGGAAAGTCGTTCCAAAGGATAGTATTGGGTATCTTGTTAGCCTAACTCAAAGCTCAGGAAGATTACTGTAAGTCGATTAGAGCCGCCTTGTAACCCAGGGAAGCGTTGCCAAAGAGGTGGGGGTATCAAAGCTCCTCTGAGCTTCTCATACTTCTCTTCGACTTACTTTATTCGGATCGTCCTACGAGGTTTGCTAAAATTGTACCCAGTTGCCTCTTGGAAGAGTAGAAGCTGGTCTAAAAACAATCTAAGTGGAGCCATCATGCTTTTTGTTTGCTAGAAATTAATAGGTTTGAATTGGTTGAGTCGACCTTGATTTGTGATTGCTTACCCTTCCAATTTAGGAAATTCTTGTGTATGCCTGAACATAAGAGAGACGCCTTAGGTAGATTTGTTAAAGAAAAACCTAGCAGTTCTAAGCATCTCGATTACCTTAATCTAGATAGTCCGATTTTCTGAGAGTCCTGTTTTGAACGTTCTCCTTTTACTGAGGAGAGAATTCATAATACTCCGATAGTACCAGAAATGGCTACTTTGAAAGCTTTGTTGAATCCGACTAGTACTACTCGTCCCTCATGTATAAGGTTAGCTGACACGGAAGCAAATTATAAACTTAAACCTGGGACCATACAGATGCTCCCAATCATTTTAGGGAAAGAAAATGAAAACCCCTATTTCCATGTTAGGGATTTTGAAGAAATTTGCAGTACCCTAAGAATTAGAGGCTTAGATGATGATGCTTTGAAACTTAGGTTATTTCCTTTTTCCCTGAAAGATAAAGCCAAATCGTGGCTTTATAGTTTGACTTCTGAGTCAATCGAAACATATGAACAACTTACATCTGCCTTTTTCAATAAGTTTTTCCCTAGACACAAAACATCGTCTATTAGGACGCAAATCTGCACATTCTCTCAACAAGAGGGAGAATCTTTGTATAGGTATTTGGAAAGGTTCAATGATTTGTTAACACAATGTCCTCACCATGGTTTAGAAAAGGTTAGGCTAGTTCAGATCCTTTATGAGGGTTTAGATTATTCCACAATATCCACGGTTTAAGCTTTGTGTACAGGTGGGTTTGAGAACCAAACTGTTGATGCGGCAATGGCATTTTTGAATGAAGCCGCCGAAAAGACCCAACAATGGGAAAATAGTAGGGAACCCCGGAAAAAAATTCTTCTAAACAGAGGGAACGTTAATAGGGTAGAAGGAGGCTCTGAATCAGATGCCAAGATTGCAGCGATAGCTAAAAGGTTAGAAGCTCTAGAAATGGGTCACACTAGTGGTAGATTGGAGCCTTTTTGGGAAGGACATAATAATGAAGAGCAAGCCAATGCTCTTTATAATAACACTAGACTCGATAATCGTCAGAAATTTGACCCATATTCAGAAACCTATAATCCTGGGTGGAGAAACTATCCGAACCTTTCATGGTCTAAGGGACATAATCAAGGTCAGTTTAGTAATTCTAATGCTCCCCCAGGTTTTAGTTATGCTAAGAATCCTTCGGGACAAGCTTAATTTCAGAATCAGTCGGATAAGAAAATCCTAAGCCTAGAGGAGTCTCTCGTGTTGTTAACTCAGCAAACTGCAAAATTTCAGCAATCAGTAGAACAAAGTCTACTAGCTAGTACCAAGATAGGACAAGAAAATAGTCAGGCTATTTCCGAGTTAAAAACCCAGGTGGGTCTGATAAATGAGTCTTTGAGAGAAAAGGTAGGTTTCCTCGTCAAACACAACCCAACCCTAGAGGAGTTCATGAAATAGGTACAAAACCATTGAATCAATTGAATGCTATTAGAACCCTTAGGAGTGGTAGAATTGTAGACAATGAGGTAACCATGCCTGATAGTGAACATACTGTAGTTCACCCCTCAGGACCACCCATAGCTGAGGGGACCGATAAAGTTTCTAATGATATTAATTCGGTCCCTGGAAGGTCTGATTCTGATCCTAGAGCCCCATTTCCCCAGCTATTAGTACCAACAAAGAAGGAATCGAACTTTAATGAAATATTGGAGGTTTTTAAGCAAGTTACCATAAACCTTCCTTTATTAGATGCAATTTGGCAAAATCTTGCTTATGCCAAGTTCCTTAAGGATATGTGTACGCGAAAGCGAAAACTTAGCGTCCATAAGAAAGCCTTTTTAGCTAGTCACATAAGTTCAATCATTCAGAACACCCCCTTTCTTTTTATCAGAAGGAAACGGTGAGGTTGAAGGTCGTTGATAAAATGCGCCTACTCCCCTTTTTTTTGTTAGGAGAATCAACAATGGGTGGGCGTTGGTAGAACGCGCCTAATCCCCCTTTCTTTTATCAGAAGGGTGTGGTGGGATGGGTAGGCGTTGATAGAACGCGCCTATTCCCCTTTTCTTTTTATAAGAAGGATGCGGCGGGATGGGCGGGCGTTGATAAAACGCGCCTACTTCCCCTTTTGGCATTCCCATGGCCTTTTGTAGATTTGTCAGCCAACCGGGCGCCTTTGGCATTCCCGTAGCCTTTTGTAGATTTGTGAGTCGATTGGGTGCCTTTGGCATTCCCGTAGCCTTTTGTAAATTCGTCAGCCGATCGGGTGCCTTTGGCATTCCCATGACCTTTTGTAAAATTTTCAGCCGACTGGGCGCCTTTGGCATTCCCGTAGCCTTTTGCAGATTTGTAAGCCGATTGGGTGCCTTTGGCATTCCCATGGAATTTTGTAAATTTGTCAGCCGACTGGGTGCCTTTGGCATTCCCATGGCCTTTTGTAAAATTTTCAGCCGACTGGGCGCCTTTGGCATTCCCGTAGCCTTTTGTAAAATTTTCATCCGATTGGGCGCCTTTGGCATTCCCGTAGCCTTTTGTAAATTCGTCAGCCGATCGGGTTCCTTTGGCATTCCTGTAGCCATTTGTAAATTTGTCAGCCGACTGGGCGCCTTTGGCATTCCCGCAGCCTTTTGTAGATTTGTCAGCCGATTGGGTGCCTTTGGCATTCCCGTAGCCTTTTTTAAATTCGTCATCCGATCGGGTGACTTTGGCATTCCCATGGCCTTTTGGAAATTTGTCAGCCGACCGGGCGCCTTAGGCATTCCCGTAGCCTTTTGCAGATTTGTCATCCAATTGGGTGCCTTTGGCATTCCCACATCCTTTTGTAAATTTGTCATCCGACTGGGCGCCTTTGGCTTTCCTGTAGCCTTTTGTAGATTTGTCAGCCGATTGGGTTCCTTTGGCATTCCCATGGCCTTTTGTAAAATTTTCAGCCGACATGGCGCCTTTGGCATTCCCGCAGCCTTTTGTAGATTTGTCAACCGACCGGGCGCCTTTGGCATTCCCGAAGCCTTTTGTAGATTTGTCAGCCAATCAGGCGCCTTTGGCATTCTTGTGACCTTTTCAAATCACATTTCCCACGAATTTCAAAACGATAAATTATTCTTACCACGAAAGAAGGTTGTTTATAATTTGTAGTCTCATCTTTTGTATTCCCTGCTTAGTTACCTCGAGCTCTCCAGAGACGCGCTTGCGTTCAAATATACTCCTTATGGCAAAACATTCTTCCGTCGTGTGTCCCAATCTTCGATGGTTGTGGCAGTACTTGGCCGCGTTCTTATCCATTTTGTTGACATATACCACTATCGGGGGAAGATGTATTTTCTTTCCGATAACCCACTGGTTTAGTAATTCGACTGCGTGTTCCCTGCTGCAGGGCAGAGGGGGTTGTGAGTTTGAGTCGTGTCTAGTCCATCCATTTCTTCATTGGCTCCCTCCGATGGTTTGGAGATGGTCCCTTCTCTCCTTATTGGTGTTGGGTCTTACATTGCGTGGTGCCTCAGATGCGGTGCTAACTATGTGGCGCTAATCAGGGTGTATAGGTGTTTCTTCTATGCAGTCGGCGATCCTCTCAGCCGCTTCTTCTAGCTCAACAAAAGTATGGAACCTAAAATTGATCAAACTCCCCTTGAAATCTGAGATCATTCCTCGCACACAAATTTCGACAAGCGTTCCTTCACTGATGTCTTCATGGCAGTCTAGTGCCAAGCGTCGGAACCGCAAGATGTACTTTCCTATTTCTTCTCCTATCTGCTGTCCGCTCTTGTTTAAGTCTATTGCCATGATTTTCCTCTTGGCTGAATAAAATTTCCCGAGGAAGAGTGTGGACATAGTTGGCCAAGAATCCACACTTTCCGCTTTTAAGTTATCATACAAGGTGAATGTCGTGCCTGTGAGTGATTTGGGGAATTCCCTTAGACACAATTTCCCATCGGAGGCTCTGTCGTTCATTGCTGATATGAATCGGCTGAGATGTTCTTGCGCGTTCCCTTGTCCATCGTATGTCTTGAATTTCGGAGAAGTGTAATCCTCGGGATATTGATATTGTCGGATGTTTGCTGGGTACAGACTGCTTACGAGGCAGTGGTTGTCTTGTTTTATCACATGGTAATTTTGCTCCAAGTATTTTGACATTTCTTCTTGTGACGTTGCTGTTGTCTTTTCGTTTTTATTCCCTTCGCCCTTTGCCATTTCTTCAGGAGCGCTTTGTCCCGCTATTACCGCTTGTGCTATCCAGTCTTCAAGATCCTGCCTTCTTTGTAAGCGCTCTTCTAATTCTTTTTGCATGTCTTGCAGGGCTGGCGATGTGGGTTTCGGTAGATAGATCGCTCGCGTGTTCTTCCCTTGTGTTGCTATTATCTATCTGTTTTGGGATCCATGTCCCGTCGATTGTTTGATAGCATCCTGAGCCAGCGTTTCTTCTTCGCTGTCATTGTCTTCCATTGCTACCTCATCGATGTTGATAGGCCGATTAGTTACCTGGATTTCTACCGCGCCTGAGCTAGCACCTCCTAGGTGTGTCATGGTGAGCTAGGCACGAGCCTCCGGGTGTGGTCGCCATATGTTGTGGGGTGATTTTAGTTTTGGTTCTAACCGTCCTAGCTACACCAAGTGACCTCAGCTTTCTTTTCTAGGAATAGTAAGAGAGAGAGTTGCCTTTCTATTGTACCCTGTCCTTCCTTATATAGACTTTCCCAAAAGTCCAATCTTTTATAACATCATGACACATGTCCTAAACCTCCTTAATTACTTCTAATGCCATTCCTTAATATAACCTCCTCCTTATTTATTAATCCCTTCCTTGTCCTTCTTTCTTCATGGATATTTTCTCATTGGACTTGGGCCTAGTCCCCAAGTCCCCATGTTTCATACTAGGCTTATCAACCCTTTTAGGGGCACCCCAGACCCGTTAAGGGGTATTATTTTTCATGTATCAACATTGTTAAATTGGCTAGAGGAAATAGAAATGAGATTAGACATGAAGATGTAGTGAGAGTTATTGATTTGGTTATGAGCAATGAAAGTAAAAACGGAGATGAAATAAAAAAATAAAGCTTGTGAAGTTAATGCGATGACTGAAATTACAATTAGAGAGGATGAAGTCGAAGATGAATGGCTTGGAGGATTTTTTTGCAATGGCATTGTTAAGGAAGACGAGGATGGAGCAGACCATAGAAACTAACGATTAATTTGACCACAATATTATACATTTGTGAAATGCATTCTATTTCAACTATGTGTCATGGTTTCTAATGAATGCTGCAAATGTACAGTACTGAATTACTGATCGTCCACTTTATTGTATCATGTGGTAGTACTCTTGAATGGAATTGGATGTGCAATGGGTTGTAATGTAGTTTATTAGTTGTCTTGAGAGTGGGGATAGAGGTCCGAATGTAAGGAGAGGATATGGTGAAGAAGTTACCTGCAACGAAACTAAGCAACAATCAAACAAAGGCAAAAATGAAAGTAATTCAGCTCGAATAAGGTTTAGTTTCATTATAAGCCGATTTCAACTGAAATGAACTTGAAAACAAAAACGCAGTAACACTTCAGTTTTTTTTTTATCTTTCTCCGCATTTATTAATCTTCATATAAGACATAATAAAATCAGAGCATATATCTATAACATATCCGTGAGATGACACATGACATCTGGTAATCAAAGTTAATCTTCTTCATAAACTAATTTAATCACACCGGGTTTTTTGCGCATGTAAAGATCCAGAGCGGATCTGCTAAAACTATTGTTGTCACAATCAACAACAAATCTGGAAAGCTTGCTGCACCCGTTACACAAAGCTTGTAACCCTAGATCACATAGTTTTTCGCACTGGTAAACCTGCAGTGACTCCAAATGTTTGCAATTCCGACCAATAGCTTCCCATCCTTCTAGCTCTACCTCTTCACAACCGTCAAGCTTCAAATGCTTTAAATAAGGGCAACCTTTTGAAATCGTCACAACTGTATCAGTATTAATGGGACCGAGTGCTGAGAGACTCAGATATTCAAGCCCTTCACCACTAATGATTGCTTTAATCCCCTCCGGTTTAAGTTTGCACCGTTGTGCTCCAAGATAGGTTAAGGTCTTTGGACACTCAGAAAAGCCAATACCCGTTATTTTGCTGCAGGAGTAAATACAAAGTGATACCAGTTCCCGACAGTTTTGTAGGAGAACATTTAGTCCTGAATCAGTAATCGAGCGACAACCTGAGAGTGTAACATGTTTTAAGGATGAACAACTTTTTGCCAGGGCTTCTAAATCTTTATCAGTACTTGACTGGCAATTGGTGAGGTCAACCGTCTCTAAGGATGAACAATATTTTGCCAGGGCGTCTAAACCTTTATCAGTAATTTGAGTATGTTTCAAACTTATATTTGTCAAACGAGGGAACCAAGAAAACACAATAGAAAGCTCGATATTTGAATACTCATGCCAACAATCTAATTCCAGATGTTGAACTTTGGAGCCGAAGTATTGTGATTTCAATGTAATATAATCTGTAATCCCAGGGCACCTTTTTAGAGACAAATATTTCAGGTGTTGGAATCGAACCAGCAGCTTGCTAAGAACTTTGGTAAAGCATTTAGGACTAATTTTTGGATATTTACCTGGACCAAAATTATTATCATACCATAAGGATTCATGATTGTTGTTTTGAATATGAAGCCATTGACGACAAGTTAATCCGAAGGAATTACGATCGTCTCTAGTTTTTGTATGATCGCCTCTAGTTTCTAAGCACTTAAATATGAGATTTAGACAGTCACTGGGGAGGTTTGTGATACTGCATGAGGTTCTATGGATTTTGCGCGGTCGACGATAATCATCACTATCTTGTACTGCTTTTGAAGTAGGGATCTTACCCGACCCTTGGTTGTACTTGCCATTGGATAAGAAACTCATCCTTGAGCAGCGCCAAAAATTTTCTTGAAACCACCGAAGCCAAACAAAATCCTGACGTAGTACTAAATTACTAATGTTTCGTTCCTGTAAATAATGTATATTCAAGTCAAAATACAACCAAAAGATGCCCAAAAAACTGAATACAGTAAATAAAATTATGAGTACTAAAAAATAAATAATACCTTTTGGCGTCTTCTTCCGCAATAGCTAGGGTTGTGGATACAGATTGAAGAAGAGGTAAGAGGAGTCCCAAGGGGTTCCGAAACGGTTTCTGTTTAGAGTATTATATATACTGTTAAATGTTATTTCGTGTCAAAATTAAGTTAAGGGACTCTTCGGATGTTTATGAATGAGTCGAGCAAACATGTAACATGTTGTAGTAGTTGGAAGGGATACCTAGCTTGACTAAGTATCTGCTTAATTTCTCCACCATCATATGGAAGTGAATGGTTGGTTAATATTGATTTTATCTTAATTTTATTGGATGGAATTAAGCATGTTGTAGTATATGGAGTTTGTAATTCAACTCTCTGTTTGTATGTACTTTTTTTTAAAGATCAAATCTTCTTTTTACCAAGCTAAATCTAAAAAAGATACTGTTTGTACCAAGAAATATTTCCATAAACACAATGATTTTGGTGATGATGATCAGATCTAGGGTTTTACACAAAACAAGCATAAAGATGATAGACACGAATTTAACATGGTTCGGCATGGTTTGCATACATCCACGGACAAATCCCCGTAGGGAGAGATATTTTATTGATGTATGGGTTACAATAATTTCTGATCCCTTTTAGGGCTTGCTGGTGTATTTTTCTCTATCCGGGCGTATCCCTTTAGGGTTGAGATTCCCATCTATTTATACAATTGAGTACATGGGTTAAACTCTAATTTCGAGATAAATTTCCTCTGCAAGTAACTTGGCCAGGAAGACATCCGGAATGTTCCGGAACTTTCTCTGCAGCTTGGTCATCAAGTCATCCATAAATTCCCAGAATCTTCTTCTAGGGTTTTTGCACTGGATCGGTGGAAACGGTCCAAATCGACATGGGCATGCAGGTTTGACCAACGACCTTGACTTTGACTGATAGGGTTGAGTTTTGCCGTTGACTGCGACTATCGATCTTTGACTGGCAGACAGTCTTGACTGGAGACTGGATGGAGGCTGGCTGGCAGAGTGGCAGAATACTTAGCTGGAAACTGGTTGGCAGTATCGCTGGCAACATGGATTGAAACTGGTTCGCAGTACTGCTGGCAACATGACTGGAAACTGGCTAGAAGCGCGACTGGCAACTTGGTTTCAACAGTTGACCAACGGTTGACTTTGACCATTGACCGTTGAGCGTCCATTGACCGATCGTTGACTTTGACCATTGACCGTCCATTGACTTCATGGAACACTAGACTAGCTGGTAGCTACATCGGTTGGATGGATGACAGTCTAGGATGAGGGACAAATGGTGATTCAAGTAGCAATTTGGCCCATTATGTGGCATTTTTACTTATGGTACAAACATCGCCCCCTCTTAACTTCCAACTTGTTGGGGGTTAAGAAAATTTCGTTTTCTTTGGTCAATGAAAAAATTCTCCCCCAAGTGTGGATTATTGCTGATGAAGTGATTGGCAATCTTCCCTTGCTGTTTACGAAAATCATAATCAAGACGCTCCCAAGTGAGGCTATTGTGATTGGAAGATCGGCGGGCAACAGTTGAGCACGAACCATTGTTGTATGAAAAAACTGGATTGAAGGCTGAACTGGTCTGCAACGGAAGCGTGATACTGGAGTGGAGTAGTGTTGAAAGTGAGTTGTAGTTGTTGATGTAAAACTGAACTGTAGCAGTTGCGTAAAACTGGTAACATTTGTTGGAAAAGACAAGCATTCTTTGAAGTCTTAGCTGGAATGTGTCGGCTGTTGTTGTAAGTGAAACTTGTATTTGCTGATTGAGAGTAATTTCTGACCAAACTGGGTAGCAGTAGCTATTAGTACTGAACTACTATCAACTTTAGGATGAGATGCGAAACTATTAGCGAAAAGGCGACAGCCATTGGTGAGACCCTTAAAACATTAAGATGGTAAAAGACTTTGTGTGCCGCTGGACCTCCTAGCGATCTTGGATTTGCTACTGGTCTTGACAACGATCTTCATATGTCGCTAATAGTTATATGAATCAGGATAACAACAGCGATGTAAAACTAGGCCACAACAGTTGCTGTGGAACTGGAATGCAATGACCGCTGTAAACTGGACTGTGACGGCCATATAAAGCTGCCCTTCAGCAGTAATGGGCAAAACTGGATTTATACAGCTTCGAGCAAAGTTGGACTGCAGCAGCTGCGTTCAGCTGGACTGTAGGAGATGGGAGTGGAACTGCACTGCAGGAGCTTCGAACTAATCTGAACTACAGCAGCTTCGATCCGATGGACTGCAGCAACAATGAGCAAAGATGGAGTGCAGGATCTTCAATTAGATGGACTGCAACATTAATGAGCAAAGCTGCACTGCAGTAGCTGCGATCAGCTGGATTGCAGGAGATGCGATCTAAGCTGCACTGCAGCAGCTGCGATCAGCTGGACTGCAGGAGCTACGAACAAAGATGGACTGCAGCAGCAATGAGCAAAGATGGAGTGCAGCAGCTTCGATCAGTTGGACTTCAGGAGATGCGAGTGAAACTGCACTGCAGCAGCTACGATCAGTTGGACTGTAGGAGCTGAGAACAAAGCTGGACTGCAGCAGCTTCGATCAACTGGGATGCAGCAGCAATGAGTAAAGATGGAGTGCAGCAACTTCGATCAACTGGACTATAAGAGTTGCGAGTAATACTGGACTGCATCAGTTACGTCCAACTGAGTGCAGCAGTTAGGAGCAAAACTGGACTGCATCAGTTGTGTCCAACTGAGTGCAGCAGTTCCTCTTAAAACTGGACTGCATCAGTTGTGTCCTACTGAGTGCAACAGTAGCTAGCAAAACTGGACTGCATCAGTTGCATCCCATTAAATTCAGTAGTTGCTTAAGAACTGGACTACAGCAGTTCGATCAACTGGACTGTAGCAGTTATTAACGTTTCTGTTTGCGATAATTTCATCAAAATATTAGGGTGTACGCTCGCCCCCTCTTAATCCTGTAACTCGTTGGAGGATTAAGAAGTTCGGGTTACCCTTTGTTTTCATTTCCAGCAGCTGAATTTCGCATCGCATGTAGGTGCTACGTAACTCTCCCCCAAGCGTGTGTAGTGTTACGCAGCTCGACCCAAAAAAGCTACTTTAAACCATGAGGTGTGACATATCTCGCCCCCAAATGATATGTAACTCGCCCCCAGAAGATAGTGATTGTCATGTTGCTTAATGCTCGCACAAGGGTGCACATCCTTGCTGCATTTTGCTCGCGCATGGAATGAATTTGAAGGTGTCTGCTATCCGGAATCCGTGCAGGGGGCCAATCCCTCTATTCCAGATGCGCGAAAATGCTCGCCACATTGTAGATGTATCACTGAACAAAAGTATGCATGATTAGATAAAAAGATGCGAAAATATTTAAACTGTATGCGCACCATATTAAAAGTGTTATTGTGTGAGATACGACGTCATGCTGTGACTGCTGATACTATTCTAGTGAATAAGGGGTAGCTTCACGACGATGTCATGTTGAAGAAGATGGCTCAATCATCTTGGCTCTGCAGTAATTGATGGTAACCGGACTACAATAGTTCGATCAACTGGACTGTAGCAGTTATGATGGAAAACTGGACTGCAGCAGTTTCGATCAGCTGGACTGCAACAGTTTCTTAGAAGCTGGACTACAGCAGTTCGATCAACTGAACTGTAGCAGTTATGAAGAAACCGGACTGCAGCAGTTTCGGTCAACTGGACTACAGCTGTTGTGAGGAAGAATGGACTGCAGCAGTTTCGATCAACTGGACTGCAGATGTTGCTGAGAAAATGGACTACAGTAGTTCGATCAACTGGACTGTAGCAGTTGTTAAGAAACCCGACTGCAGCAGCTTCGGTCAACTGGACTGCATTTGTTGTTGAGAAGTCGACACATCAATTTCTCGAAAATAGCAATGAAAGCTTTAACGAACTTTGATACTGAATGTGTGGTTGAGAACAAGTCAACGCAACCAGTTTAACGAACATGAAACTTGTCGATGTTGCTGAAAAAATCTACACAACAGGATTGGCGAACGTTTGAACTTGAAAACGTTGTGGATTCGAATCAACACAATAACCTTGACAATTATTGAACTCGTACAGCACTTCGAATGTTGAAATCGAACATGTTGTCGATAGAAAATCGACACAACATGTTTGCGTATTTTGAGAATGATATGCAGCTTTCACTTGATATTGATCGATGACCGTGTTAAATGTCCCCACTCGGAACCTCAAAAATAATTTTTTTTCAAACTCAAGGTTTTTCACCTCCATGTTGTTGGAAATTGAAAAGCGATTCCAACGAGGCGAAAATCACCCAATTCGGACTTAAAACGAAGAAGTTATTGACAAAACAAGATTCCACTTAACGCGCGCGCTGTAGCTGACATTGCACTGCTGACCTGTCACTAACATGCTGGCGTGGCTCTGACACGTGGAGAAAAATCAATGACGTGGCAATGACGGGTTGCTGAAGTGGTGAATGGCGATGCGGTGATAATGCTGACGTGGAAGTCCACGTGGCATTACGGTGATGTGGCACCAATTGTGTGATGACATGGAAGTTATGTGCTGACGTGGCACCTACTACATGCTGATTCTCAGCTAACACGGTGGCCAAGTTGCTGCGTGGCACATTGAATTGCTGACGTGGTAGAGCATATGTTGACTGGACGCTGACGTGTCTGATCTCAATGAGGATGTGGCAGGTGAGGCAGCGGTCTAAAGTGGGTGAACAAGATCTGACGTAGGTATAAAAAACCTTGACGTGGGTGAATAAGTAGCCTGACGTGGGTGAACGTTTTCCTGACGTGGGTCAAAATAATTTTGAAGAGGGTTAACGAAACCTGATGTGGGTGAACATGTTCGCCGCCGGTGTATGACGCCGGACTTAGCCGCCTAGCAAGGCCGCCGGCTTCTGCTGCTGCAACTTTTTTTTTTCATTTGAAACCTTTTACCACGGTTCTCTTGATCTGTCATTTATTATTTCGAACCCTTTGTAACAGTTTTTCTTAACTGTCGTCTTTTCCTTCTTGCAACAGTTGGTGTAACAATTTTGGGAACTGTTGTCTTTTCTCCTTGAACTTTCTGCAACAGTTTTCTGTAACGGTTATTTGAGATGCCTTTGTTGAACTTTTCAGGAAACTTTTGATATGCTTCTCTGGAGGTTTTTCCTAGGGTTTCCTAGCGCCTAGAGATGTAGCAACTTGACGATCCTGCGAACATTACAGTAGATATTTTGACACACAAACTCGAATATGTGGACGCTACGTTATTTTGCAAGTAAATTCTTCGAACTTCGAACTTGAACATGTTGTGGATCTCAAACTGTGGAGCTGGTTTGCAGCAGCTGCGATTAACTGGACTGCAGAAACTGCGAGTAACTGGATTGCAGCAGCTGCAATCAGCTGGACTGCACCGACTACAACCAACTGGACTGCAACATTAATTGTTGAAAAGCATCCAGACTGGATGCTTTTCAAGAGGTTTTTTTCCCCTAGGGTTTTCTCCTCTTGTCTGTTTTAACAGCAATCTTGACGATCCTCGGTGGAAGTTGCAACGAACTCTGCACCCTATCATATTGCGGATCAAACATCCTGTAACAGTCTTGATGATGTTTTTACACCATCTTTTACCGTGGACCGAATGTCCTGGGAGCGGTTTCATCTGTATTTATAGTGATGCAGTTTCAGTGGTTTCCGGAGGTAATAATTTTAACAGATCTCGAACAGCGAATCTGGACTGCAGTAGTTGCAATCAACCAGACTGCAGTAACTATAATTTTCTGGTTTACAGCAGCTGCGATCGGCTGGACTGTAACACTCACGATCAAACTGGACTGCAGAAGTTACGATCAACTGGATTGCAGCAGTGATTTTTGACGAGATTTTTGATATTTCTGTACTACTTTTCTCAACGGGAAAACACAATTCCATTTCTCGTAGTCCCCATTGTCGGCGCCAATGTTTGTACCCAGAAATATTTCCAGACACTAAACACGATGATTTTGGTGATGATGATCAGATCTAGGGTTTTACACAAAACAAGCATAAAGATGATAGACACGAATGTAACGTGGTTCGGCATGGTTTGCCTACATCCACGGACGAATCCCCGTAGGGAGAGATATTTTATTGATGTATGGGTTACAATGATTTCTGATCCCTTTTAGGGCTTGCTGGTGTATTTTTCTCTATCCGGACGTATCCCTTTAGGGTTGAGATCCCCATCTATTTATACAATTGAATACATGGGTTAAACCCTAATTTCGAGATAAATTTCCTCTGCAAGTAACTTGGTCAGGAAGACATCTGGAATGTTCAAGAACTTTCCCTGCAGCTTGGTCATCAAGTCATCCAGAAATTTCAAGAATCTTCTTCCAGGGTTTTTGCACTGGATTGGTGGAAACGGTCCAAATCAACAGTGGCTTGCGGGTTTGACCAACGACCTTGACTTTGACTGGAAGGGTTGACTTTCACCGTTGACTGTGACTATCGATCTTTGACTGGCAGACAGTCTTGACTGGAGACATGGCTGGAGACTGGATGGAGGCTGGCTGACAGCACAACTGACAGCATAGATGGAGGCTGGATGGCAGCGCGGCAGGGTACTTAGTTGGAAACTGGTTGGCAGTATCGCTGGCAACATGGATTTAAACTGGTTCGCAGTACTGCTGGCAACATGACTAGAAACTTGCTAGAAGCCCAACTGGCAACTTGGCTTTAACAGTTTACCGACGGTTGACTTTGACCATTGACCGAAGGTCTACCTTGACCGTTGAGCGTCCATTTACCGGTCATTGACTTTGACCATTGACTTCATGGAACACTGGACTAGCTGGTAGCTACATCGTTGGCTGGATGATAGGCTTGGATGAGGGCCAAATGGTAATTCATGTAACAATTTGGCCCATTATGTGGCATTTTTACTAATGGTACAAACACAGGCATTAGTTCTTGACATTAAATTTCTGCTAAGGAAGATTAGTTATTGGAGAAGAAGATCTGAACATGAAGTTTAAACACTAACAACATGATGCTCACTCACATAATTAAAATGTTTAAAGCAAACTCACTGACCTATTAATCTTACCCACTAACAGGCTTAGTGACCAACTCTTAGTAATAAAAACACTCAAATGACACTCCACAATTACCTTGTTTAGTCGCCAAATAAAATTTGGAACAAAAATAAAACTGTCGTGGAAACTTTTGATGGTAGCAGGAGATAATTTTGGTGACACTACATGTTTCAACGACTATTCTAAATTGTCTTCAAAGTTCAAATTTAGCTCTTCTGGAGATAAAGGATTTTCCTCATTAAGATTTTCATGACAATTTATTTTTTCCTCATTAGCAAGCAAATGATGACAATACGTTTGAAAACTAGTCATACAAGACCAACACATGACCAAGTCTAAAACTAAACAGAATTATTGGAGGAAATTGGAAATTTTCTTGTTCCTATATGAGTATGACGAGGTCAGAGGTAGTAATCTTACGGGACGGAAGATATCCGACAAACATGACAAGTTGAGTTCAACCGAAGCCAAACAGTAATACAGTGGATACAAAATATCGCTTCGTTACGTGGAATGATCTGAGGGAACCAAATAACTCTGAAAGCAATTCATAGCAAGCATGAGAACATAACCCTAATAAGTCACTATTGAGGTAAGCGATGACGTCAATAAGAAGATGAAAGCGACAAATACCCTTGCGATGGAAGTAAACTACGGATGAGAATTGAATTGCGAAGAAGCATTGTCAGGCGAAAATAGCGTACTCATATCGCACAAAGAAGAAGATAAGGTTCATATGGAAAGCGTAACACTACCCGCGAGAAGAAGTTTGACTTATTAGTACTAGCGCGATGGTAAGAGACAACATCGCGTAAGGTTAGCCGAGAAAGAAGGCTTTATTAGCTGTGAACCAGTATGTAAAATACTGTCATGCACTATGTCAATGGCTATATAAGGGGCATGAGAGTATTGTAAAAGGGGTTGAGTAATTTTGTAATCCTAGAGATAATATTGTGAGAGTTATTTCATAGTTTAAGAGTTATCTTGGAGAGAAAGTTGTGTAAGGTCTAAGTTAGGGTTTGAGAAAAAACTTTTTCCTTAATATTATCTTGATAATTAAAACATATTCTTGTTCATGATTTCATAGTTTGTGAGTTATTACCTATATTAGGGTGTACTGTAGGATTTCCTGCGGCTACAAATACAATGAGCATAGAAGCAGTGATTACACCGAGGAAAACTCTTCAGCATCTCCTTTGGTTGATAGTCTGAAGGACATACTGCACTAGTTGTGGATGCAGTATGTTTAGAAGTGTCATTTATTACTATGAGTAAATGGGTTTAGAAGTGTCATTTATTAATATGTTTCTCAATTACATTCCGCTATTTATTTATTTTAATTTATATTTAATGAAAGTGGATGCGGCAATGTAGAAGGATGATTCTGCACCCCCATACGGACAGGAGACATTAGGGATGATGTGTCCTTGTTTTTAGAGATTGTTCATTGTTTAGTAGCCAAATGTAGATTAGAAAAGTTCTAAAATTTGGGGGTCAAAATGACAATCTATTTATAGAAAAAATAAAATTAACTTACTTAGATATCGGGTCTGGTCTCAAGTGAAACAATAATAGACAGAATTTGATGGTAAAACCGTTTTAGTTAACTTTACACAAAACAAGAAACAATTAGTAAGATTTATCCTTATCCTTTATCATTAGAATCGGTGAGAGAGGCTCTGCAACTCGGCGACAGAATCGGCGACCGACTCATATTTTTTCTTGTTTTCTATAATCTTCTCATTAATTCATGTGTTCTTGATGATTGGTGTTTCAACATGGTTATTCTTACACATTAAATCTTCTTAGAATATGTCTTAAAACATCAAAATTCATTCAGTAAATCTTAATGGTTGTAAACCTAATCAAAAACCTTCAGATCCAAATTTAATAGAGAATATCGAGATGTCTGAAGCTCAGACTGCTCCTTCTTTGTGCTTACCAGATGAGGTCATCGATGAATGCTTAGATGAATGGAGATTTAGTTTGATTGGTAGATTGGATTTGGTCAAGTTAAAATTTGAAACTGCTGCTACTGCTTTGAGGAAACAATGGAACACTAAAGGTAATATCCAATTAATCCCTCTAGGTAAAGGTTTTTTTGTTATAAAACTAGAATCTGATGATAGAAGTCTTATTTGGAAACGACATTGGGAAGTTGGAGATCAACACTTAAAAATTAGATCCTGGGAACCAAATTTTAATCCTGAAAAATAAAAATCTTCTTCAGTTTTTGTTTGGGTTCTCTTCCCTGGCCTAAGTATTGAATACTGGAAGGAGGATATTATTCTTCAAATGGGCAATAAAATTGGTAGAGCCATCAGAGTTGATGCCACTACTCTTAATAAGGAAAATGGGTATTATGCAAGTGTATTGGTTGAAGTTGATTTAGCTAAGTTCATTCCTAGTAAAATTCAAGTGGAATCCAAATATGGTAAATTTGATCAGTCTATTCAAATACCAAAACTCCTAAAATTTTGTAACCATTGTAAGTTTATGGGTCATTTGGTTACTGAATGTAGAAAAAGGAAGCAGGAAACCTTGCCATATGAACCATTACAAGATTTTGTAGCTGTTAAGCCAAAAAGACTATGGAGACCAAAAATCTTAAAACCTCAAGTCAATTTTGGCTTTGATATCTCTTCTCCACAAGTGGGTGAAACTTCAGTGAATATCTTAGATTCTTCTATTGGGGGGTCTAATAGTGGTGAGTTTTCTTCAGGAAGATTTAATGCTCTCAAAGATCATTCATAGGAAGCTGGTGATATTTTGTTCCCTCCTGAAGATTTTCCAGCTTTATCTATTGATAAATCTATCCTATCTCCTAAAAATGTAAGTGCTCCCAGTATTGTGATTCCTAAAGAGACAATACAACCAATTCAAGTTGTTGATTCTCATTTTCCAAAAACTGAGATTATTATTACTTCAAGTGTTTTGGATCCTGTAAGTGAAGAAAGCAGTTCTTTATCTAGCTTTGAGGATGGAGAAATAAAAGAGGTTAGTTTTTCTTCTCTCATTCATAATAGTAATATCCCTCAGACTATTGCTATTTTAAACAATGCTGATAACTCTGTAAAAGGCAAGAAAACTTCCCAAGAAAAGAAAATTCCTCCACCAAAAAAGCCACCTATTACTAGAAAAGCTAGTAAAGAAGTTCAAAAAACTAGTGACCAACAAGGGGGGTTCCCCTACTCCTCACTCTTCTTCTCAATGAGAATTTTATTCTGGAATATCAGAGGCCTTAAAAGAGCTAAGGCCAAAGATAAACCTAGATCTTTAGTTAGTCAAATAAATCCAACTCTTGTTTGGATAGCTAAACCAAAAATTCATTATAATTATAAGAATAGAATAAAGCTACCTGGTATGCATCACCAGATAATTCATAATACTTGTGATGATAGGAAAGCAAACATTTGGTTATATTGGAATTGTTCTATTTCTACTCCTTCAATAATTTTTTATTCAAGACAGAGTATTACAGTGGAAATTGGTGGGGGTTTTGGTTACTGGTGTACATGCAGATGTTTTGGCAATTAATAGAAAGGAATTATGGGATGACCTTACTAAGATTAATAACCTACATAAACCATGGATGATCATTGGGGACTTTAATACTATTACATCAGTGCATGAGAAAAAAGATGGTAGAAGTCCTCTTAATGTAACTATATCTGATTTTAATGAATGGATTGGTAACTGTGAACTCCTGCAAGCTCCTAAAAGTGGTCTGTAATTTTCTTGGTCAAATGGCAAATGTGGGGAAAAAAGAATTCTGTGTAATCTTGATAGGGCTCTATATAATCTACAGTGGCTGAATGTTTATAATGGATGGAAATACCAAGTTTCTTCAAGAGGGATTTCAGATCACAGTTTTTTAATTGGTACAAATTCAAATATTCCAAAGCCATAATGCTCCTTACAGATTTCAAAAGATGTGGACAACTCATCCAAATTTCATCCAGCTGGTACAAGATTCTTGGAATGAGGAAATTAATGGTAATGTCATTTACATTTTTTTGAATAAATTGAAAAGACTGAAAATTATTTTGAAAAAGTGGAATTCGGAGGTGTTTGGTAATGTACAAGTGACTCTACAACAAGCTGAAAATAAAGTAACTGAAACCAATATCTTGTCTGATAGTGATCCTTCTAATACTTAGTTGTTGAATAATTATATTACTGCTAGAGGGGTCAGAGACATTGCTGTTCAAAATTATCATATTTTTCTAAGTCAAAAAGAAAGAATCAACTGGATCCAGTTTGGTGATGCTAATACCAGATTTTTTCATACTTCTATCAAGATTAGGCAAGAAAAAAATTCTATAACTTAACTTGAAGATGATGTAGGTAATATTATTACTAATCAATCAGACATTGCTACTTTACTCATCAACTACTTTCAGTCAAAATTCACAGCCAGTTAAAATATCTAAAGATTTTCTTGAAGCAGTTCCTTCTCTAATAACTAATGAAGATAATAGTTTCTTGGAACTGATTCCTACAATAGAAGAAATTAAAAAAGTTGTCTTTGATCTTAACAAGGATGGTGCTCCTGGTCCAGATGGATTAGAGCTGGCAAACAAGCCGAAAACCCACAGGTTGACCCGACCTGACTCGTGAAAACCCGTGCCCGGCTCGGCTGGTTTATAAACAAGCGGGGTTAGGGTTGGGAAAATGGTGGTTTGTAAGAAAATGGGTTAGCCCAGCCTGGTCCGTGAATCCGTGGGTTCAACCCGTCAACCCGTCTACAGTACCTAACCTTAATAAGTTATATTTAATCCTGACTGTCAGATTATCTAGGGTTAATCTTATCCCCACGTTTAAAGTATATATGGCTAAACCTAAAAACTTAATGTAGAGACATCGTTCTCTTTTCTTCTTCTGCTCGGCTGCTCCTCTTCTTCTGCGTTCTTTGGCTGGTGGAGAACTAGGGATGATAATGAGAGATTGAGACCGAAAGTTGAGGGGAAAGGTTCAGTTGATGTTAGTAATGGTGTTATTGATGTTAACTAAGTAAAAAGAAGATGAAGAAGTCGTGAATTAAAAAGGGAAAAAGTTAGGGTTTTCTTTGTGCTGAATATTGAGTATGAAATTGAAAAAGTATAGATTTAAGAAATTAAAGATGCAGCAGAGATGGGGTAATTGCCAAGGAATCAAAGATTGGAAAAACCCTGAGAGAAAAAAGGGAGTAAAAAAAAAGTCTAATCTAACACAACTTTCGTCAATTAGTCTTTTTATCTTCACTCCCTACTTTTAGGATTTTTGATGGATAACTGTGAAAAGATAATCTACTGATTTGCTAAAACTTCATATCTTCCAGTACACCGTGTTTTCATTTGTATCTTGTTTATGGAAATTCTTTGAGGATGTTGTTCAATTGAGGTTTCGTTGGACTTTGTGTTGTCAGTACGTGAGTAACTTATTTTGTTTTATAGATTTTTGTACTAGTTGATGGAGTACCTGTAATGGCTATTAAAAAGTTTGAATGTTCAATTGATGCACTCCATATATCTTATAGCTTTTGTGGATTTTCAACATTAATTATCTATTATGTTAGCTTTGTCTTCTGATCGATTATATTTTTGTTGATTGGATTACTCTGTTGTTGAGCTAGTAATGTTTTACCGGTTTGTGTCATTAATCAAAATCCATCTTAGGTTTTCAATTTTGCTGAATTTGTTATTCTTCTCTGTACTGTATAGAAATTATGAAAATGGAAATCAGTGTTTTGTTTAGCTCTGTTTGAAGATGCAAACTTAGAATAGCTTGCAGGAGGAGGAAGGAAAAAATTACGAATTCTAAACCCGTTTGATTAATTTGGAAATTATGTCATAAATTTTTAACATTGATTTTACGGGTTAACCCGTGAGCCCGCAAGTTTAACCCGCTACGGGCGCGGGTTGAAGAAATGGCAACCCGGGAAGAATAAAAACCCGCAAGCTTGTGCCCGTTTAAACCCGTAACCCGCGGGTTGGTAACAAGCCAGCCCCGGGCCTCCCGTTTGCCAGCTGTAAGATGGATTCAAAGTAATTTTTTACAGAGTGGCTTGGGAAATCATTTCTAAGGACTTAATAGATGCTATTAAATATTGTTGGTTCAATCAAGAGATTCCTGCAGGTTTAAATTCAAATTTCTTGATTTTACTTCCTAAAATTAAAGGTGCAAAGAAGGTAAATCAATTCAGACCTATTGGTCTTAGTAACTTTTGCTTCAAGATTATCACAAAGATCCTCACTACAGGAATGAATAAAGTTATACACAAACTAATTTCTCCTCAACAATGTGCCTTCCTTAAAGGGAGAAACATTCATGAACAGGAATTATTGGCATCTGAATTAGTAAATTAAATGAGTATCAAAAGAAGAGGAGGAAATGTGGGATTAAAATTGGACATATCACAGGCTTATGATACTCTCAGCTGGGATTTTTTATTAGCTGCTTTAAAGAAATATGGATTCTCTGGAAGGTTTTGTAACTGGATTTGGGTACTTCTAAAAACCACTAAAATATCAATTATGTTGAATGGAGGTCCCATTGGATACTTTGGAGTTGGGAGGGGTGTCAAGCAAGGTTACCCACTTTCACCTATCTTGTATATCCTAGCTGCTGATGTGCTTAGTAGAAGAATACATCAATTTATCCAAGAACAAAAAATTCAGCCTTTAGTAATCAGAAAAGGTATTTATACTTCCCAATTATTATTTTCAGATGATATCTTTATATTTTATAATGGTGGAAAAAGGTCCTTATATCATCTTAAGAATCTACTACTTGAATACCAAGATGCTTCAGGTCAACTTGTTAGTGTTGCTAAGAGCAAGTGCTTTACTGATGGTACTTCTTATACTATACAGTTACAGATTGCTGAATTCATGAATATGAGTTTATCATGCTTCCTAGATAAATATTTAGGAGTAATGCTTGTCCAAGGTAAAATTAAAGATGAACACTTGTGGTCTTTTGTTGAAATGCTACAAAAAAGATTAGCCTCTTGGATAGGAAGATTTTTAAACTTTCAACCCAGGATAACTCTCATAAAATTTGTATTGAGTAGTATTCCTATTTACAATATGTCCATATATAAATGGCCAAAGAAGGTAACTGAAGCTTGTGAAAGAATTATTAGAAACTTCTTATGGAGTGGTAATGCAGATGAAAGAAAATTTATAACTATATCTTGGGACAAAGTTTGTTCTCCTCTTGATGAAGGAGGATTGGGAATTAGAAGATTTGAAGATATCAATAAAGCCTTGCTGATGAAATTGCTATGGAGAATTCTTACATCAAATGAAGATTGGGCAAATTTATTCTTAGCGAAATATAAGGATAAACATGGCAGATGGATTCCTTACTATAAACATTCATCCATTTGGCCTGGGATTAAATGGGTAATTCAGGACTTTGAGGAAAACATCAGATGGTTAGTTGGGAATGGAAGTAATATCTCTCTTTGGTATGACACTTGGATTCTTGAGTCAAGCATCATCAAAACATTCCCTGAAAATGAATTTATACAGCAACACATTCACATGAAGGTGGAAGACTTAATTGTTGATAATTCTTGGGCTATTCCAGAAGCATTATTATTATTTTTCTCTATTGAAGATCTGCCTGTTCTTTCATCTAACCAAGATAAATTAGTATGGACTGCAACTCAGAATGGCAGTTTCTTAGTTCATAGTGCAATCAACATAGTAAGGAAAAAGCAGCCAAGACTGAACTGATATAAGAAAATTTGGAAATCTTGTGTACATCCCTCCACTGCCAGTAATATATGGGAAATCACTAAAGGTACCTGCAACACTGATGAAAATGTGAATAAGAGAGGTATGCAGCTTGCTTCAAGATGTTACTTGTGTTCTAAAAATCAAGATTCTACTCATCATATATTATGGGATTGTGACTATGGACAAATACTATGGAATTGGATTGGAGGTGTGTTTGCTTTTAAAAATCCCAAATCCTTTGATGATGTTATTAAGTTCTGCAGAAGGAAAAGCCCAGTAATTCAAGAAATATGGTACATTGCTGCTTTCAACATTATGGTGGATATCTTGTTTACAAGGAATAAGTGATGCTTTGAGAATATAAAGCCTGAAGCCAAAAAGCCATTTAAAGAATTTCTAGAATGATCTGTGACTGTGAAATAAGGCTTAAAGAAGTCATGAATAATACTGCCTATGATCTGTAAATTTTAAAAAATATCCGTATTGGATGCAGAAAGGTAAGATCTCCCAGAGCCATTGAATGTTCATTTACTTTGCCTGAACCTGATACTATACTCCTATGCTGTGATGGAGCTTCTAAAGGTAATCCTGGATATGCTGGTTAGGGTTTTGTGGCCAAATTTTTTTTTTTTTTTTTTTTTTTTGATAAACAAAGAACCTTTTCATTAATGGGATTTCAAGGTTACAATGAGTTTAAGATCGAAAATAAGAGAATACAAAGTAAAAAGAACATACCGTAAGAATACAATACCGAGAAAATCCGACAAGAGAAAGAGAAGGATTACCGGAGTAAGACAAATACAAGTATGAATAAGATCCGATTAAATCGGAAGAAGGATGGTTTTTCTCGGAATTAAATTCCAACCATTTAGTTTGTTTTTCTTCTTTAGAAAGAAATGCTCCCAAAATAGGAGTGATTTGCTCAAATCTCTTATAGCTAGTGATGAAGCTTCCGTCGTCAAAAAGACCACCTATGGAGATTCCGTCGCCGGATAAGTTGATGATGAAGATTCCGATGAATATTCCGTCGCCGGAGACAACCAAGATGAAGATTTCATCGTTGGAGAGCATGGAGAGCATCACCATTGATCTAAAAACCCAACCCAATAACCAAGAATCGCCATTAAAGCGAAGATAAACCTCAAAAGAGTAGATAAAACCACCAAAATGGTGTAGATAAGTAGAAAACATAATAAAAACCAAATTAATCTACTAACTAACCTAGAAAGCAAGGAAAAATGAAGAAATCTGCTCAGATCTAGTCCAAATATGAGCAGAGAAGAGTTGTTTTTGATGGTTTTGTTGAAGAAGAAGAAAGATTGAGAGAGAGGAGGGAGAAATGTTAATGGGGTGCTGAGAAATGTTTAGGCTCTTTTTACAAACAAGTTATGAGTTACCATATTTAATACCGTGAAATAATCCCACATCGTGAAAGTTAAATATGGTGATTAAGTTTATAAGGAATTTCTTCCAGAGTACATATCTCCAATGGCAGTGAGTTGGCAAACTTGGGTCTAAGGAGAAGCTCTGTTCATGAGTATGAGATTAGCTCTGATTTCCAAAACCCATGGAATTTGCCATTGGCACTTTTTTGGATCCGACCACAACTTTTTTTTTTAGTCAGAATCACTGAGGATTGCAGGGAAAAGAAGGGCCACTAAATGCTAACCTGAAAACCCATGGAATTTGCCATTGGCACTTTTTTGGATCCTCCGACCACAACTTTTTTTTTAGTCAGAATCACTGAGGATTG
The DNA here is from genome assembly GCA_023531105.1 of Papaver atlanticum. Classification (NCBI taxonomy): domain Eukaryota; kingdom Viridiplantae; phylum Streptophyta; class Magnoliopsida; order Ranunculales; family Papaveraceae; genus Papaver; species Papaver atlanticum. Next base: position 2,898,346 of record JAJJMB010005117.1, read on the forward strand.
CAGCGAAAATAAGGGCCACTAAATGCTAACCTGAATCAAAGGAATTTTTTCATTCTCAGATGGTAATAGCAATTAAAAGCTGTTTGTAATACCAATCACAACTCCTCAAGAGCAGCCGTAAGCAGTATCCAGGCCGATTGCTGACTTTGATGATGTTTTATAACAATACTTCTAAAGAGTAAGAATGCTTTCTTTCCACACATTAATTGTGCAAGTCTATTGAGATCATGAATATACATATATCATCTTACACCAAATCAGACTGCTACAGATTGGCTTAGTGAGATAAGTTTAGAGAACAATAAGTGTCATTTCTTTGTGTAAAGCCCTCTGGACTCTGCATTCAAAACCACTTGACTGAATTCATGTCAGGAAATCAACATTACAAGTATAACAGTTCTATATTTGAAAATCCACTTGGAGAAGAACACGCTTCTAATTGTTCTTCTGCGAATGACTCGGAGGAGCTTTTTGCAACTAAGGGATAATTTGACCACAATATATACATTCGTGTAGTGCATTCTGCTACAACTACGTGTCAGGGTTTTCTTAAGAATGCTGCAAATGTACAGTACTGAATTACTGATTATGTTGGAAGAGAATAAAGGAAACGAAGCTTGATTCTTGATCCGATCCACTTTATTGTTCATGTTATTTGGCTTTTGGTGCTTATACGTATTTATACTTAGCAGGATGTGGGTCTTCGAATCTTAATTACTACTTAATAGTATGGATTGATCAAGTTCTTCGAATTCCTGCAATAGTACAATGCCAAATGATAAACCCTATTTGAAGAATTGGAATGCAAAGTGACATGAAATGCACATGCTCTCTACGAAGGAATTGTACAGACTAATATCCTGAAAGAAAATACTGTTCATCAGCTAAGAAGCTTTCCAAAAGTTAACAACTCCAGTGAGTACTGTTGAAACAATTGCCGAAATCTGCCTGCAAAACTATCTGAAAGAAAAACCAAACAAAAAATGTTATGGCTGAGTCACGACCAGGTCGCTCTCTTTAAGACGTTTTGCGGCTCTGCCCAAATTTGTGCAAACAGTTCTTCCATGTCGCGTCGTCCCCAGGATAAAACAGCCGAGTAAAATCTCTCTCACAATCACTTTGCACTTTGAGAGTATGTGATACTTGTACACTTCTATTCTTGCTCAGAATCAAATTTCTAGAAAACAAGTGATGACCACACACTAGTTTTCTTTTTCTCAAAAAATTCTTATTTTTCTTTAAAACTCCAAAAACATTAAAATGAAAACTCTCTTAATTGTTTTTCCAACCAAAATCTATTTTATAGTCAAAAGATCTTAAAACAAGTTTAATGAAAACATTAATATGATTTAATAAAAATCATTTACTATTCTAATATGAAACGGTAAAGAATTTATAACAAAACATAAATTTCTTTTAAGAAGATCATTAAGACTATTAAAGACAATTTAATAGAAATAATAAATGTAAATACATTTTTTTTTTTTTTTGAAAACATATATTTCCAACAATCCCCCACTTATATTTTTAAAACATTGAGAAAGATCTATATAGTGATGTGCATAAGTAAAGGTATCTTTCGATTTTAAACCTTTACATAGTGTTAGACTTTCGAAAAATCTGACCATAGAGTGAACACAAGTCTTTGAACTCTAGGAGATAAAAAGATTGTATAACACACACACAACTATACTAGTGTAAAGTCTTAAGCCAGCACATTACGGCCTTGTGCTTGAATCCCGGTTTAATGAATGATCTAGAGAACTGCCCATATTCTCATAGAGAGCGGCCACACTTTCACATCCATATAGGTGAGTTTATCAAGAGTACTCATGTAGCTAAGTACCCTACTCTAAATAGAGGTATAAACATCATTAGAAACAAAAACTCAACCTTTACTCGCTTCAGGATATCATGCCAAGGGATGAATTATCTAAAGCATGATTCTGTGTTTACATATATTATCCATGACTTAGCCCCATTTGAACCTACATTTTGGGATCTCCATTCATAGGTAGGGATTACCTTTTGAACCTACTTCTAGAATCTTGAATTATAGGTTGGGTGTCCATCACGAACAAATATGTTCATATCATTTGTGAATTGTTATTCCCTTTGAACCTATTTCTAGGTGGGTATCCATCACAAATGACTCAATTCTCAATGGGCATCAACATCATCCCATAAGATGTATTCACACCTTCTTATTAATCCTTTCGTCAAAGGATCAACGATAACTTTTTTTTCAGACCATATATAATCCATTCTCATAGCATCCAAAATGCCTTTCTATCGCCATATACGTCGACTTTACCGTTGTAATTAACAGTTCTCAACTCTTGCAATAGCCGCGGTACTATCGCATTAGATTAATATGTTTGTTCTTCCTCTATCTAATAGAAAATTGAATCGCTCTATCCCATAGAGGATTCATCTGAAAGTATTTCCAATCAGTTTCACAATATCCATAAAGGATTTCAGTAAACATTTAGATAATGTATTTCTAGGTGCAAGATGCGTTTGAAACACCTCATAACCTTCTCAAAATTTTACCAATTTTCCATACTAGGATTGGTAAATTTAAATATAAAACTCCCACTATGGAAGCAATATATTGCACCCCCACTACAAAAAATATATGTATATAGTCAATCACGTAGCAAAGAAACATACCAAGCTACCATACTCATGTCTAGTGCAATCACACACAATCTCAAAAACATTGGCACTAAATCAAATGTGTGAAAACTAGTTTACAGTTATACTATACATATTTCTATTTCTTTTCATTCCATTGAATATATTCAAAAGAAGAACAAATTCAATTCAAGCATATACACTATCTTCACTCAAGTCTTTCACGTCAAATAGTAAAATAAACATGTCTTTAGTTTCATGAACAACATGTGAGTTATAACACAAATTCAACGATTTTTTTTTTTTTTTTTTTTTTTTTTTTGCATATATAACATACAATCTCTTGCCTTTGTCACCCTAATCAATTTTGAAACTATTTGAATTAACCAAGTAATCAAATTTCTCATTCAATTGTTTAAGAGCTTGTTTCAAAATATGTGTTGACTAATCAAACTTATATGCATTTTGTTTTTTATGGGAACTACAAAGTTTTTCATGCTTGGTTTACATAGATTCAACATTTAACTCATTTAATTTATTTTTCTACATATGATATACAACAAATCACCCATCGTAGAAACAATATGACCAATCAAAAAATGTAAATCCAACGACATGAAAGCAAGTATTAAAATTAATTACCCCTTCTCTATTTGTCAAACTAAAACATTTGGTTCTTAAAACCTTTTTCCAAAGACTAAAATTATGAGGAGCTAAGTATCTCAACAAGGTTATAATTATGACCAAAATTCTTTTTAGTCTTACTACTTACACATCCATTCTTAATTATCTTGTGATCTCTATTTCTATCTAGCTCTTTAATATAATTTTTGTGTTCAAACATACATAGGGTAAAGAACCCCCACTATTTCTCGACTCAAAAGGAAATTTCAAATCAACGACAAAATATCTAAAATTGAGAAGTTACTTATGCAAATTGCATTTCTACCCACGTTCATTCAAAAATTTCTATAGACTTCGTTAGACGTCGGATTTCTGTGTTTAATACCAATTCAAAAACTAGAAAGTTTCCTCATTCATACAAAAAATTACAAATAAGTTTTAAGCGCAAATAATTTCTCTAAATTCATATCCGACGCGCCATGCATTCTTTCTCATAACTAATAAAGTAATGATCCAATTTCAAAATCCTTTTGGCACAATATAGAGGACGAACAAAAAAATATTTTTCATGAGGACAACATTGCATAATTCACTACTGAAAAGATTAGTTTTAGTCACCAAGTTAGACTATGTGAAACACCAAAAATATCTTATAAAATTCTCAAATATTTTATTTTGATGCTTTTGCAAACTAGTAAGATTGGGAGTTTACATGTTTTGGTGAGTTGGGTAAAATTAGATACACGTTACTCAAAAATTCTTAGAAAGTTTTGAGGAAAACAAAAATGACCATACTCATAACTAATTCAAATTTTTCATGGAAGCAAGATGAAATCACATATTTCAAACGTTTAAAGCTTCAGTCATATCATATAAATAATACAATATTTGGTTCAAACATTCCATTGATAACATTTCTATTGTAGTAGTGCAATGATCAAGTTCAACAAAAAATTTAATCTCACTTGTTAAAAACAAGATAAGCGGAAACTAGATTCTTTCTCATTTTGGTGGTATGAACATCTTTAACAAGATAGTTCTACCCGAAGCAAAATTTTGAGACTATACCAATACCAAGAATCCTAGAGATGTGAGTATAACTCAACACCACTTTCTTTCAAACGATTCATTTCAACTTTTGAACCATAACCTATCAAAATAAATATGGTGTAAAACACCAATATATATCACCTCTCACCGTATCCACAATTCACATTAACTTAGCTTGAAAAGCATTGTTAACAATATTTGATATTCTTGCAATGTCGTGTAATGCAAACATATCAAATAACTTCATAATTAAAATTATGTTCATTTCTTGGTGAGAGTTGGTATTCATATTTGTTTTGACTAGGTTTCTTATTCATTCAGTTTTGGTTTGGTGTCAAATTCTATCTCATAAGTTCCAAACTTGTATGAGTCACACATATATTGTCATAAACAATAATTCTCAATATCTTGTTTCCATACAACTCATTCTAAGATTGAACAATCAATTTATTGCAATCTAGAATGCAATTATTTGATCACCACAATAACTAATAATAGTTCATCAAACATACCTCATTTTCTTTGAAAGCTCAATTGGTCATAAACCATCGTCCACTCTTTCCACACCAACAAATAAATCAGCAAACCGTTGCTCCGTACATCGATTAATCTCCAGTATTTACTCGCAATGTTCATTTTCATTGGGAAGCAAAAACTTGCTCAAGTAAGTGAAATTATCACCTGTCACAATCATTTAAATGTGAGCATATGTAACCCAAAATAATTAAGATATGTACTTATATAATTACTTAAAAATCAAATAAGAATTAGTACTCCAAGTATCAAAGAAAGATAAAGTTTTATAGTTATAACGTCATAGATTATAACTTTCTACTAAGCATATTATCGAACATATGGCGTGCACTAGTTTGATTTCTAATAATGATCTTATCTTTTCATTACCAAAACAAGGGTAAAGTACTAAAATCAAAACATGATTTTTATTGTAAGTTCTTACAACTTTAAGCTCTAAACTCAAGTATCACGACTCATATTTTGGACATACATACACATCGATTTTAAAATCACAGTATATCTCAAACCAAAAATCCAAACTAAAAATTTCAAAATGGGTTTTGAAGATAAGTTAATGATCTACAAGTTTCATGTTATACACGAATCCAAAATAACAACACAAAGATAAGAAAACCGAAAATAATGAGAACTAAATTTCTACTCGTCAGATATTTTCAGCAACGTTATGAAGTTTTGTAAAATACTTTAAAAATACTTTTCGGACTCCAAAAATTATGAAATTTTACCTAGATGATCCTCATAATGTCTAATATATACGGTAAAAATTTCAAGACCAAATTCATTTTCGTTCAAGAGATCAGCAGAAAACTCTATAACGTGTTACAACTACGGTCTATTATGACCAGGCATCAAAGTTCAATTTTAGTTACCAAGTAACCTAAAAATTCTAAGCATCATGTTAAATCGCTAATAAGAATTGAACCATCAATAATTTAATACATAGAAATAAAACAATGATACTTATCGTGTTTCAGCAATCGTTTTTTAATTTTATCACTGAGGCAGAATAAAACGTCTTAAAATTGTTGAAACAATTGCCGAAATCCTCCTGCAAAAAAATCACAAAGGAAAACCAAACAAAAAATGTTATGGCTGAGTCACGACCAGGTCGCTGTCTCTAAGACGTTTCGCAACTCTGCCCAAATTTGTGCAAACAGTTCTTCCATGTCGCGTCGTCCTCAGGATAAAACAGCCGAGTAAAATCTCTCTCACAATCACTCTTGCACTTTGAGAGTATGTGATACTTGTACACTTCTATTGTTTCTCAGAATCAAATTTCTAGAAAACAAGTGATGACCACACACTAGTTTTCTTTCTCTCAATTTTTTTTTATTTTTCTTTAAAACTCCAAAAACATTAAAATAGAAACTCTCTTAATTGTTTTTCCAACCAAAATCTATTTTATAGTCAAAAGATCTTAAAACAAGTTTAATGAAAACATTAATATGATTTAATAAAAATCATTTACTATTCTAATATGAAACGTTAAGGAATTTATAACAAAACATAAATTTCTTTTAAGAAGATATTAAGACTATTAAAGACAATTTAATATAAATAATAAATGTAAATACATTTTTTTTTTTAAACATATATTTCCAACAAGTACAAAGTTTAAATCTCACAAGATACTACAATTTTTGGATTTATAAGAAATCACGTTGTGTTTTTTGCGCATGGAGAAAGCTCAAGAGCAGATCTACTACGATCACATAATTTTCTGCACCCATACATGCTAAGGACTTCCATATTCTTGCACTTCCGACCGATAGCTTCCCATCCTTCAGCTCTACCTCCTCTCAATTTGATAGGAAGAATTTCTTTAAGAAAGGATAACCTTTTGATCCTTTCACCACAACTGCTTCAGTATTAATAGATCCTTCTCTAGCCTTGGTCAATTCGGGTGCTGAGAGACTTAATATTCAAGTTCACCACCAGAAAAAATGCTGTAATTCCCTCTGGTTTAAGTTCGCACCCGCTTGCTCAGGTTAAGGTCTTTGGACAACCAAGAAAGCCAATACCTGTTATTTTGACGCAGAAGTAAATATAAATTGAACCTAGTTCTTGATGGTTTTGTAATAGAAAACTTATCCTGAATCTGTAATTGAGACATAAATGAGAGGTTAACTGTTTCTAAGGATGAACAACATCTTGCTAGGGCTTCTAAACCTCTATCAGCATCACAAGAAAAGCTCAGATTTACATTTGCTAAATAAGGAAACGAAGAAACCATCATCAACAATTCCATATCTGAATAGTGCAGTAATCTAAGCATAGATTTTTGAACTTTGGATCCGAAGATTTATGACTTTGATGAAGAGATTAAATACAAGGAAGTTTGATTCTTTATCCTCCATTTTATTTATATGTTATGGGATTTGAATAGAAATGGGGGTGCAATCAGGGACGGGCCTAGCAAGGGGCTATAGCCCGTCCCTAGTTTTGCTAAATAATTTTTGAAGTATACGTATTTACTAGTATTTACCTTAGTTTTGGTGTTATAGCGCAGTACTGCATTGAGTTAGCCCAGTACTGAATTGATACGTGTGAGTGCACTGGGTGGGAGTAAATAATTGATACGTGAATACTGTATGAACTATAGTGTCCCACTCCACCTTCATATGAAGTCAAAAGCACTCCTTTTCTCTTCCCAAAAAATATTACTGCTGCTAGGGTATTCAACTTCATCAATTTCAAGTTTTCGAAAGATTGCAGTGATGCTCAATTAGAAATTCAACTATTGAAGGTATTTATACTTTGTGATTTTTGTTTTAGCTTGTAAATTTAGGGTATTTGTGTTGTTGGTGAGATGGAGATATTTCTTTTAATTTTGTTATCTTGATTGATTTCGTGGATGAAGTGTTATTAGGGTTCTTATACTGTGTCTATTTAGAAATTAGGGCTTTTGTTTTGTTTAGCTGAATTTTTCCTTAAACTAAAAATTAGGGGTTTTTAATTTGATTCTACTGTTACAGTGTTATTACTTTGAGATTGATAGGGAAAGTTGAGTATATGCACATTCAATATGCTGAGGTCAATAATGTTTGGTGTCGTAAGCATAATAAAGAAAAAGAATGCTAGAGAGCGCGTGTTGCGCCCATGGTTCTGTACAACTGAGCTAATGTGGTTATATTTGAGAATTTATGATAATTAGAGTCACTACATTGTAGTTTCGTTGTCGTCTCATCTCATTGTCATGTTCTCAATGTCAAAGGCATAATATGGTCTCATTCATACTATAGTATGAATGAGACCTTATTATTTTTGATAGTAATTTAGGCTTACAATACAGGACATTCAGACCTATCCTATATTTCACTGGAAGGACTAAGAGCAACCAAAATGGTGAATTTGGGTAACCAATATTAAGATCTTGGTCTACTCGGTAATCATAGTGGACATTTTAATCCACCCGTTTTGCAGTCCAGTTTTGAACAGCCACCCCCATTACGTAAGAATTTAAGATGTTCACAAGCTCCAATACGAAGTTGTCATTTTATGCCATGTTTTCAGACCATCTTCGTCTACCAGCTAAGAATTTATCTCGTAGAACAAAAAAAATATTTCTGCATAAGTTTAGCCCTACCCTACACTAATTCCTGGGTGCGTCCCTGGTTGCAATGGGATATGGTTCATTATTACATGGTACGGCATAAGATGTGGGTATTCTAGGTGATAAGCTGCTCTTTATTGCATGAACCATTGATGAAGGCAGTATTCATCCCTTATTGTGGATTGAACATGGATTGATCAAGTTCTTTCTTAGAATCTAGATATGATGATGTAAAGTCTCACAATTGTGTAGACTGTGTTGTTTTCATTCAGTATTTATATGAACACAGATACAAGTTTGTTAAGAATAATTCAATCCTAATCTATACAAGTTTGTCGAGAATACACGAAGAATACAACTTCTTACAACAACTAAAAGAACATAGGACTCGGACTTATACCTGTGACTACACAGCTGTTGTTAGGCTGTTGTTACATATACACGTCCAATACCCCCCCTCAAGTTGGAGCGGGAGAAGAAGGAGGTTGAACGCCCAACTTGTTGACAAGACGTCGAAATTGATCCACTCCTAGTGGCTTGGTGAAGAGATCGGCTAATTGTGCTGCTGATGGAATATGAGTTGGTTTGATGAGACCAGATAAAAGTTTTTCGCGAACAAAATAACAATCTATTTCGATATGTTTAGTTCTTTCGTGAAAAACAGGATTTTCAGAAATGTGAATAGCATCTTGGTTATCGCAATAAACCGGAATAGGCTTTGGAATAGTGACACGAAGGTCAGTGAATAAATAATGCAACCATTGTAATTCAAAAGTTAGCCTGGCTAGAGCTCTATACTCTGCCTTAGCGGAAGAAAGTGAAATTGTTGGTTGTTTCTTAGATTTCCAAGATATTGGACTATCCCCTAGCATTGTGAAATACCCTGTCATTGAGCGACGAGTAGTTGGGCAACCTGCCCAATCAGAGTCGGTGTAACTAGCAAGAGATAGTGAGCTATTTGCAGAGAGAAAAATTCCATGACTAATAGTTCCTTTAAGATATCGAACCACACGATAAGCAACATCCAAGTGACCAGAACATGGCTGTTGCATAAATTGATTCAAATAATTGACAGAGTAGGTGATATCAGGACGCACTACACCATTTTTAAGGATTAGCAACGGACCCTGGCTGTTGATGACTGGGGTCGCAACGTCCGATCTGTGTTGCAAAACTCCGTGTTGCAATTTTTCGCAACGGCATAAGCTCCATTGCGAAACTCGGTCAGCAACGGGGATTCGCAACGGCAGCAATCGTTGCTAAATTGTTCATTCGCAACAGAATTCTTCCGTTGCGAAGCTATTGATAATTACAGGAATACCCCTACCCGGAACTATGTCATTGGTTCTGGTTCTAATTTAGAAACAGATCATCGCCGTGGAAAAGAAAGGTCAAGTCTTTGTTGACCTGGTCAAAATCCATGCTTCCCCAACCCCAATTTACCCCAGTTCCCCGTATTCATCATTTCCACAGATATACAAACTACAATTTCATTCAATGGACATACAAACTGTATTATATTATGAAAAAAGGATTCTTCAATTGAAGTTAACAAAAAGTATGAGTATTGGATACAAATGTATACTAAGTATCACAGCAAACTAGTGTACACATAAAAACTTACTTAGTTCCTTCAGTTCATAGAAAGTTACGAAATTCCTAAGTTCTTCCAACTTAAATCACTATAAGGAGATACTAACTTACAAATCTTGCAGCTGCTAAGGGACCTAATAGCTGCTGCTTTGTTCTCCAACCTTTCTGATCTCACAAATTCTTCCAATCAGATATCCAGTATGCTTCAACTGTGTTGTTATCTCATCTTCAAACTTTGAACTGCATAAAGTTATAAAGATTGAGTCAAAGACTAATAAAGAAATAATAGGCTATATAAGCAAATCAAAAGAACCCACATACTTCGCACTAACATGTAGCTCATGCAAGAAATTGATAGTATCAAATTACACTCAAATATTATGGTTATATGTTATGACTTGCGAGATATCCACCCGGAACTTGGATACTCAGATTCCCTACGTTTTGAGATCTAAAAAGATGTCAAACTGACAACTCGACTCGACAAACTATCCCATACACTACATGTTACATCTATCAAGTTGGCTGTCTACAGGTTTTTAGCTTTGAAAACCCCAGCTAAACTAATTCGAATGACCATATATGTCAATTCATGTTGGCAACAGTAAAGAGACTGCAACAACAGATGATCTGGTAATCAGTACCCAAGTGTGCCCTGTACTCATGAACCTAGATGTTGTTTCATTTGCTGTATTAAACATTGTAAGTATGAATAAAGTATTTGGGATCAAAAGATATGCACTTTAAATTATATTGTAAACTTCATATGACTGGAGCTATCGAGGTACAATAAAACATTACCGATGAGCTATGTAGTCCGAACATCTAGAGCATGGTGGCTAATATGAGCTCATTTTCGATGTAACCATACAGGTTTCGAAATCATCGTCCATTCAATATGAGGGAGCCATTTTCACATTCAACATGCATACACTAAACAACAACAACTGCCTTGTTGTCTTTTAAGCAGATTATATTGAACCAAACAAAACAGTTTCTATTTGCATGGGATTTAAAGGGCCGCAAAGAATACAAAAAACTTAAAGAAAATCAAGAAGGGGGTTATGGCACTGAACCCTGTAATACATATACACCAAATCTTATATTTGTTGGCAACCAGATGAACTAAAGTAATCTCAATATCTAAATTCTGGTTTACACACTTCAAGATGTAAAACAAAAGAAAAGATAAATAAGAAAAGGAAGTACGTACCTTGGAGATGGCAGGATAAGAAGCGCCATAAACTACAATCTTACCCAGATTGGGGTCTGCAGCATTTCAATTTGTATCTTCACCACCATATGCGATTCCAAAACAATTGAATTCAACTCCAACAAAAAGCATTAACCTGAACCGGAGGATTCATCATGAAAACAAACCATCAATAATAGTTGGAACTTGTAAACATTCAACCTAACATGAAGAGTAGGTTTGGTAACTTGCTACAAGAGATGAATTGCATGAACCTGACTTGGAGATTTGATCATCTTGCCGCTTCAACTTGCAGGGGTCTTTCCCTCCTTCGGAAAATGAGCTGCTTGATGCCCAACTTGTACCACCTTTCTTTCCATTAGCACCTGGAAATAAACAAAGATGATATTATGCATATGCTGGTAACAAAATAACACATTTGTGACAAAATTTGTGATATTATGCAATATAACCAAAGATTTCTATCTGTAGACATGAAGAAGCTGGGGTTCTGAGCAAACTCTTATGGAGATATTCCTATAGTTATTTGATGAACAAACACAAGTAACCAAATTTAACATATCTATTGAACGGGAAGCCCACAACTCAATTCTTGTTGTTCACTAATTCAAAAGCAATCTGAACATAAATATACTCCGGAGTGTGTTCATTTGTACCAACTGTATGCTGCTACTCTAACTGGAAAGGTGAAACTACCTGAACCAAAAAAAAAAATGGTTTTCTAGACATTCACTAATCTCTTGATGAAATTAAAAGAAAAGCAGCAAGTACAGAGAATAGATAATGCTCACTTTTCCCTCTTTGAATGACAACGCACAACTAGCAAACAAACAACAATTTTCTTAAAATGAGAAAAACATCACCTGCAGCAATGGGAACTTGATGTCCTTCTTGTGGAATTGCTTTGTGCTCTCTCTTGCAAAGCTTAACAGGGATGGTGGAAGCTTTGATGTTCTGGATGAATGGAGACCTAACTCTGTGAAGGGAAGTAGTCATTTGACAACCACCATTTATCTACTTCTCCGGATTCACAGAGTTTTAACATTTTCAAGCATTAACTGTGCACTTTACTGCACAACAACAATCCTGATAAGAAAACCTGTAGTTCACATTAGCCAGTATCAGTATCCAATAAATACTAGAATCCAGACAAATCAGACATAAGATATTTGAAAGAACATGATAAAGTCAAAGAGGTGGCATGACCTGTTAAATTTCATTGTTCTATTTACATTTATCGATTTAATTTTACTGTTTTGTATCTCGAGAAATCCTGATGATCTAAGATACTCGCGTACTGCGTACAAATCAAAATACACTGCCACATTGCTTCAATTCAAATACACTGCCACAAGTCTACCTACCACTTAAAAAGATAAATGAAACAAGAGAAGCATAACTTCAGCAAGTAGCAAATGAGTACCTTCACGGTCCAATTCTTATCGACTAACAAATTTGATGACTTCAAATCCCGGTGGACAACTGGTGGGTCACAATTATGAAGATAATTCATACCTCGCGCCTATAAATGGGATTGGCCAAACAAGTCAGGCATAATATTAGAGTTAAGTAGAAAGAGAGAGTAAGAAAACTGTAAGCATCAGAATACAAGAATCTAAAGCAGCGAGTGGTTCAAAGAAATTATCAAAAGATTTGTTATAAATAAATTTCCAACTTGACCTTCTAAATAAATTGCATGATCTCGATTAGGAAGAGTGACCTGACATGGAACCAAACAAAAGAAAGAAAAAGGTAAATTATATAACACGACGAATACAAAATAATCAGTTTATGTAGTATTTGAAAAACCTGAAAGACAGCTCCACCTTTAGCTTTTGCCTGAATGTGAAGTGATTTCAACAATGATAAAGTCGCAATTTCATCTTTTCCTCTATCAAGTATATATCCTAGTTGAATCCCAATTTGTAAGTCTACACCAATTTCACAAGCTACACACAAAAACTAAGCTTATTAAAGTAATGGGTTTTGGTTGAGAGATTTACCAGCAATGATTCTAAGGCCAGGAGCAGATGCAAAAGTAGGTGGGTTTCTAGTAACATCAATGGGTTTCAGTCCACCTCCTCCTCTAATTACTCCTTTAATTGTACTTTGTAAAGAAGTTTCAACTGTAAGTTGTTGATGTCTTTAAAGCTGAGAAAATGTTTGTTGTGGGCGATACAAAGACGAGCACTTCAGTTCATCTGCTTTGAAAATACAAATTAAAAACGCAAATTGAAAATACAAATCCTTAACTACAAGAGACAGAGAGATCTAATAGACTAATACTTGAACACAAGATTTATCTTTAGAATCATCAACATCTTCACTTGGTAGAGATGACTGAAACCCTAAAACCGAAAGAGAAAGAAGAAATTGAAAAACTGAAATTGAAAAAAACAGATTCACAAATGAAACCCTAGAAATCAAAATCTCTAAACCCTAGAAATCAAAATCAAAATCTCTAAACTGAAACGAAGAGATGGCGCGAACCATTATACCTGGCTGTTGTTTCAGTGGTTTTAGAGATGTTCTTCACGCAAAGATGGAGAGGAGATGAAAGTTCAGAGATGGAGAGGAGATGAAAGAGTTCGACGGAGAAAAATGTGATGGAGTTCTTCTCGATAAGGCAGGTATAGGTTAACTTGGGCTGAAGGGTGGAAAAAAAATAAGGAAGGCTTGACCGAAGTTTGACTTGGGTGTATTTATTAGTCCTAGTGTTCCCGACCACACGCGTACTTCGCATGCTTGAAAATAGCGCAGTTGCTATTCGCAACCTACCATTCGCCGTTGCGATATTAGCAACGTAAATCCTCCGTTGCGAAAAATTTGCATATGAAATTTGCAACAGAAAATTAGCAACGGCCCTACTGCTGTTGTTAATCTGAATTGCAAATCCCTTAAAATGGTGTAGTGACGAGTCACTTGAAGATAAAGAAGTCGACCAATTAGGCGACGATAAACACTAGGATCAAGGAGAGGATCACCAGAAGTCGGAAGAAGTTTAAGATGTTGTTATATAGGTGAAGGAGAAACCTTAGCACCAAAAAGACCAGAATCATGAACAATATCAAGAATGTATTTACGCTGACAAAGAAAAGACCTTTGGGAGATCTAGAGACTTCAATACCCAGAAAATACTGTAAACGGCCAAGATTTTTGAGAGAAAATTTTGATTCAAGATTATGTTTGAGCTTCTGAATAGTCAAGTCATCTTTACCTGTAATAATAATATCATCAACGTAAACTAAAACATAAATAGAGACCGTACCTGAATGAAAAGTGAAAAGGGAATAATCAGCACGAGATTGAACAAAGCCTTCATTAAGTAAGGCTATAGAAAACTTAGCAAACCATTGACGAGAAGCTTGCTTGAGTCCGTATAAAGACTTGTTGATCTTGTAAACACGAGTATCTCCCTTTATCTGGAATCCGGGAGGGAGTTTCATGTAGATATCTTCATGAAGATCACCTTGTAAAAAAGCGTTATTAACATCCAGTTGATGAAGAGGCCAATTATTAATGGCAGCAATAGATAGCAAGACACGAACAGAAACTAGTTTTGCAACAGGAGCAAAGGTGTCATGATAATCAATTCCTTCTTGTTGGGTGTAGCCTTTAGCAACAAGGCGTGCCTTATAACGTTAGACCGTACCATCCGGTCTATATTTGAACTTAAACACCCATTTACAGCCAATGGCTGATTTACCAGGTGGGAGATTAGTGATAGTGAAAGTATCATTGTCTTTCATAGCAGTATGATGATGTAAAGTCTCACAATTGTGTAGACTGTGTTGTTTTCATTCAGTATTTATATGAACACAGATACAAGTTTGTTATGAATAATTCAATCCTAATCTATACAAGTTTGTCGACAATACAGGAAGAATACAACTTGTTACAACAACTAAAAGAACACAGGACTCGAACTTATAAACAAACCCAGCTGCTTGACACCGGAATACCTGCTCTTGTTGGTTAACTTGTGTTATGCGGTGACTGCACAGCTGTTGTTACATATACACGTCCAATATTCTTCATGCAATAGTCAATACCAAATGATAAACCCTTAATGCAGAATTGGAGAATAACTCGCTTGAAAATAGACGTGTTTTATATAAAGGAATTGAAAGGAAAAACAGCATTGTTGAAAATAAATTTTGTAGCCTCCATCGAAAGATAGAATTTAAACTAACTTAAAAACGAACAACATCTTTTTCCATAATAGCATATTGTACACTTGGGTTTTTTGCGCTTGAAAAGCTTAAGAGCAGAGCTGCTACAACTATTCCATAGTCTATCCATAATACGGAGAGCTTGTTACAACCGTTGTGCAAAGCTTGCAACCCTATATCACATAACTTTCTGCATCCAAGCACGCTGAGGAGTACCAAGTCTTTACAATTCCGGCCAATAGCTTCCCATCCTTCTAGCTCGACATCACTACAACCTAATAGGCTCAGTTTCTTTAGTAAAGGATAACCCTTTGAAATTGCAACAATTGCTTCAGTATTAATGGAACCTTCTTGAGCCAATTCTTCATAAGGTGCTCTGAGACTTGCATATTGAAGTCCACCACCACTAACAATTGCTTTGAACCCCTTTGGTTTAAATTTGCACTTGCTACGTCAAGATGGGTTAAAGTCTTTGGTTTAAATTTGCACTTGCTACGTCAAGATGGGTTAATACCAAGTGAACTCAGTTCTCGACAGTTTTGTAAGAGAAAACTAATCCCTGAATCAGTAATAGAGTGACAACCTGAGAGTCTAATCTCCTTTAAGGATGAACAACATTCGACAAGGGCCTCTAAACCCTTATCAGTGATATAAGAAGATCTCAATCTTATAAATGTCAAACGAGGGAACCAAGAAAACATTGAAGACAGTTCGATATCTGAATTATCATAGTGGTAATCTAAGTACATACGTTGAACTGTGGAATCAAAGACTGGTGGCGTTGATGTAACAAAATCTGTTATCTTAGGGATATCATATATCAGATACAAATTTTTGAGATGTTGGAACCGATTCAACAACTTACAAAGAACGATGGGAAAACTTTCATCAGGACGAATTGTTGCATAGTTTCGGTAATACCATACTGATTGGCAATTGTTGTTTTTAATATGAAGCCATTGAAGACAGGTTAATCCAAACGAATTGCGATCTTCTTCAGTTTCTAAGCAGTTATATATAATATTTAGACAGTCACAGGGGAGATTTGTGGTAAAAGATGAAGTAGGGATTTTACCCGGCTCTTGGTTGCACTTGCCATTGGATAGCAAACTCATCCTTCAGAAAACACACACATTCTACTTCAAACCACCCAAGGGAAAGTGACTCCCGACTTATGAATTTCACGTAAAATCAAAATCGAAAGCTAAAAAATAATACCTTCCAGCGGATAGAGATTGCAGAGGTCGGAGAGGAGTCCAGGGGTGAACTCTGAAATCCTGAAGAGCTTCTCAATTCGGTTTTTTTCTTTAGCTTTTATACTGATGAATGTGATATTTCATGACCCGGTATAGTCAAGGGGTCGTCTAACTTCGAAATGAATTAACTTGGCCAGTAAAATAAAAAAGATGATTCTAATGCAGTTGATCTTTCAACTTAAAACATCTGAGATAGAACAACAAAACAAACACCATTATGTACAACCATCCAAACTAAAGGTGCCGAATAAGTTTCGAAATCAGTATCATCATATAAAAGAATCACTAAAAGAGGACAATTTGAACATACAACTTGAAGAGGCTCTTGGAATACTTGGTATCTCTACCATAAGCTCTTCTTTGCTTTTTGGGTTAGAAAAGCCAACTGCAGTATCAGTTCCATATGAGATGATCATTTTTTGTAAAGGTTTTGCATTCTTCAAAATCAGTTTGACCCACCGCATCTCCCTTGGCTTCCCAATGAATTGCTGAAAGCAAACAGATTTAAGATGAAGAAATAAACACTCGGTATTAACCATATCGACCTTCCAACCATAGTCTTTGGTGGCGTTATTGTGTCCTCCCTCAAAAGGGTCGGAGTCATCGTCTTTGTTGTCATGGTTATTTTCACACGCATCATCACCCACGCAATGATCATCACTTGCAGCGTCGTTATTTCCACTGTAACATTCTTCAGTCCAACAAGGAGTAATCAACTAAATTTGAAAATGAAAAAAGTAGTCAGATATCAGAAGAACAATAACTGCAAACACATTATCATGTAACCAACGAATTGTTTTGTCATTATTTATCCACTGACGGGTATATGAATTCAGAAAATTATGTGCACTTACCCTGCCAAATACGAGTGACTCCAGATTTGGCGTTGCTTTGAGAACAGCAATCAAAGGTTCATCAATGTCTACTTCATCAGTTATAGTCAATTCTTTGACATTATGAAATGTTGGCAAGTTGTTAAGCCGGTCATCTGCAAAGATAAGGACCTATTCTTCCCAAAGGTATTAGCAAAAATTGAATCAGCTTCATGCAGTTCGATGAAATAAGAAATAAGAAAAAACTGAAACTACTCCAGAGATGACAACAAACAACAATACCTGTAGTGTTTCATCGCACACAGATAGACGTTTTACATGCGTAAGCGCTCGAAGAAATCTACTAATTGCTGCAGCATTACCTATCCTTTTCTCCCTTGTCGGAACATAATAATCGTCAACCAAAACTGCAACCACTGCTTCTACTAGTGCGGGAAAGGTAGACAAGATAAATTCCTTTGGAACACAACTCCGGCAAGTTAGAGACACAAGACTAGGTGTATCAATCCTGAGAGAGCAATCTCGTAAACGATCATCCACTTCATAAGAACTTATAAATTTCAAGAATTTCAATGTAGGAATTGAAATACAGAAAATCCTCATATGAAAAGTGCAGTGTTTCAGAATTAAATCTTCAAGCACTGGACAACTGGAAAAGAGCTGCTCAATCGAGCATTCAGCGTTGAATTCGACAGCACAAAGTTTAAGGTTTTTGAGCCTTGGAAAAGAGATGTACTTGGGAAAGTAGATATTTGGGCTTACATTTAGCTTCAAAGTAACTAGTGATTCACAAGTAAAAAGAGACAGAGGAATAGAATTGGGGACATGCTGGTATAAATAGAGACCGACTTCTTCAACATTATGCCTTATGACAGCAGAGATCCATGAATTAATCTTAGAAGCAGTCCACTGATCCGACCTCCGAAAAATCCAGTGGAGAGAGAACTTCTTTATATTTGAGAAATCATGAAGAAGCAACGTTCTATCTACAAAATCCATAAATTTAACGGTTTCCGAAAAATCGGGAAAACCAGAGACTTGCAAATCAAGGTTAGGAATAGAGGTCCAGATGTGACTCCATCGTTTGGATAATAAGCTAGTACGAGCAACCCACTTGATATTAAGAAAGGAAAGGATGTAATGAAGAAGTGGGTCAGGTAATAAACTGATCCTATCTTCTTCTGCCCCACTTGTGCTGTTCTGTCCCTTCAGTAGCTTGCCATTTATCAAATCCATGATCTTAAAAGTAAAAGAGATACCGAGAAACAGCTGAAATTAGAGAATGTTAAGAGAAGAAAATAGCTTTACAAAACTGTCAAAAATGATACAACATTATGTATTGAGATTTTTACATTCAGAATAATAGCCTTTAGAGAAGTTCTACATATTTTTGTGTTAAAATTTAGCCTTAATTGGAATAAGGAGACACATGTGCTCTGGCAATCCTTAGAGAACTATTCCACGCGAAGACAAGTATATACACTGAAATCGTGCTAATTGTTAGTAATAGATAGTAGTATAGTACAATTATATGCAATAAAACATTATCTACAACAGATACAAGCACCCTAGATCAATGGAACTTTATCCAGATTCATAAAACTGAGTTCCAATGGATCCTAATTCAAATGCAATTATCTATTTTGGGTTTTAAGAGACATAAAACAAAATTTGATACTAAAATTGAATATTAACAGTGATGGGTTTAATTGCTTTGACATGATAATTGTCATTTCCTATTGGATTCCTCTAACCATTTACTCCGGCGATCCTTCCAAAACACTTCCACACAAACCAATCTCACTAGAGCAAGCCAATTTAATCCAAATTGATAAAACAGAGTTCCAATGAATCACAATTCAAATGTAATTATCAATCTAGGGTTTTAAGAATGTAAGCGAACAGAAGACATGAAACAAATTTTGATACAAAAAATGAATCTTACCAGTGATGTTTGTTCAGCGAACTCTCCGGAGGACTTGATTTCCGAGAATCATTCTATTGATTACCGAAAGTAGCTAAGCAAATTTCATCTCTTTCGACAATCAAATCGATTAATTTCAGGGGGTTTCTACAGAGAGAGAGTTGAGAAGCTGGAAAAGCTAGGGCAAAAATAAACTGACTTGATTTTGGGGATTTTCATTTTTAGGTTTTTTTTAAGTTTTTATGTTACGTATCTCTGTATTGTTGCTCCATCTCGTTATTTGATCTGTGTGTTTGGGTTATGACAAACACCTGAAGGGTAAAAGTTAGAAAACAGTGTAATGTTTAGTGATAAGTTTCCTGGATAAATGTTGTTGGATTGTCGTATAGACGATCTCTGAGTTGTCCTTGTAGTTGTGGTGCTCCCGTTCCAGCATAAACTATGTCGCTGAAAACTGGGTGGGGCACAAGAAGCAGGAGACGCAGCCCTAATAGATTTGAAGGAGGGTATAACAAACAAAAGGATGAAGTAGAGGAAGGTTTGATTTGCGCTGATGACTAGTGCTTTGTAAGAAGGAATTTGGAGCCAGTGTTTACTCTGAGTGATAAAGAGAAGTAGGATTGATGCCAGGTTCTGTACTGCGAGCAATGAACTTGTCCCTGATCCCATGGGTTATACTTTTTCTTTTTATTTTTGCGATATGATTTTTTGCTGGTGTTGTAGAGGAAAGAAGAAATAGTGGTAAATTTTGTCACACTGTAATGGGGATTCACTTGTCATTTTTTAACTTGAATGAATGTAAATGTGTTACACTGGCAGGTTAATGTGAAATACTTTCGGCAATTCGGTTTCAGCTCTGTTTATTTTTTTCAAAATAGTTTGATGCACACAACTCCAAACAAAAGTTGTAGTTACACATTCATCTACTGAAAACAGAAGTTGTTACTTAAAATACTGCAACCTTTAAGGATGTTGTGTTAGAGATTATGACTACACAAGACAAAGGTTGTGAAAGAAAGTATAAGAATATAAATAAGAGTTGTCCAAGATTTTTCAACCACTCTAACAAGTGTAGTAATAGTGCTATTCATAATAATTAGGGAAAATGTGTTATAGAATTTTACTACACAGATTAAAGGTTGTGAAATCAAGTCTTACAATATAAATAAGAGTTGTGTTAGGCTTTCAAAAAAAAAATTGAAAGAGAATCACAACCTTGGAAAAATATTGTCGAAACATGAATCACATCACCCTTTACAACTCTTACTCAAACATTGTAGAAAAGCTTGGACTTTCTACAACCCCCTCCACAATGTATGAAATGGAGTTGTCGTAGGGGTACTACAACTCTAACCAGTAGTCGTCAATGTTGTTTTTTTCCGTAGTGCATCCCTAGTCCTCCCTCTAAACTGCTCCAATCTTTGTGGTTTGGTTTGAATATTCGGATCTTCTACATATATTTGGGTATCTTTATTATAGTAATTATAATTTCGAATAAAATGAATCACTATTTATTGTGATCCCATGTAATTATTTTATAGGGTTTTCTTATTTTTAATGATTTGTTGTTATAGCCTGAAGGGTGTTTATCTCGATTGTTATAATCATTTCAAATGGATCACTGGAAACGATTTATTTCAGCGTGACCAAGGTAGTTAATATCGTGTATCGGTATTGCATCGGTCGGGTCCTATACACCTATACAAATGATAATATCTGTTTTTATAGGCGATACATCATTAGGATTTTTTTAATATTTATTATTTATCAATTTTTTTTTTTTGATATAACCATAATAGAAAATAGTAATTGTTGTAAACATACTTCAACCTTGCAAAATAAGAGGTGGTTGATTAGAGCCTTATACTATCAACAACCAAACCAAGCATTGAATGTCTGTTATCCCATCAACATCACGTTTACAGTAACTACATCCACCATAATCTTATATGAACTTACCAAAATTAGTGGAGTTACTTTCTTGAACTAAAATTTCAAGAAATCATAATCAAAAGACAAAATACATTAGTGATATATCAGTGTGTAGTTGCATCTTTTCTGATGGCTACACCCCAAGTAGATCTAAAGGCTATAAAACTACTAACATTCAAGATTCAAAGATAAATAAGATGTAAAGAACATGAAAGTAAAGATTGACACAAGCATATAACGTGGTTCGGTCATGAAGACCTACGTCCACAGGAAAGAAGATGTTTTCTTTATTGATAAAGGTCTTACCCTTGAAAGAGCTACAAATATCACTTAGATTTCTCACTCTCTCTTTATCTAAATATCTCTCAGGAATTCTCTGTAGAAAGACCATCTAATATTACATGTCCATTTCCTTCTACATGGACTGGTATTTATAGGTAAACTAGACTCGTGGAGGCCTGGTCTTGCCGAGTTGGTGGAGCTATCATACATCTTCTCATTACTTCGGATGAGCTCTATATTATCCCTCGTGATGGCTTACTTGGTTCTCCTTCCGAGTCATCTCGCTCCGTACGTCATCGTGTCGCTCTTCTTTGGGGAACCTCGTGCTGTATCATCCTTGGGTTATAGTATAAATCGCCCGAGCCTTCTGATACGATGTAGATTCGTCCACACCTCCTATGATCCTTCATTAAATCCAGTCCTTATTTTTAGACTTGACCGTCTGAGTCGATTAGACCACTCCTTACACGCGTCATTCATGTAACGTTGTAGCAGGCATCTCGATTCAGACGAAATCACCTTTTAGAGTATGATTCAATGCTCTTAGCTTATCACCTTATCATGATATCATCCCTTGAGATGTTGACACGTGTCCATCGGGTAATTTACCCTCACATTTTGCTCCTTTTCTTTGCAACTTACCAAGGGCATGATGGGAAGAAAACTTCGTAACCGCCCCGTCTTTATCACCACGTCCTAGATTTTTGCCATGTCTTCACTTTTAGCGCGCTTTTACCTGTTGGACTTGAGGCGCCGGTTGGTTGTCCGCAGGTTTCTTATAAAACCTTTTGGGGAAAGAGAATGATGTCTTTATTTTCTGTTTTCAGAGTTCAGAACTTTTTCATTCTTTCTCTCATCTGTCTTTTGTTGTTCCTTTTTAACTTCTTGTCTCCTATAAAGAAGTTCATTATGTCTAGGAGAAATTCTCCATCTCGACCTTCAAGACGGTATGGTCTTTCTTTTTTGTTTTACCTTTTGTTTTTTGTTTTCATCGGTGGTTTACGCCGTTCTTGTGAACTGTATAGTTCTTATGTGATCATCATGATTATTTTAATCAATGGTTCTTACCATTGTTTTCCAACTATGAAGTTCCTTTGGGGATCGCCATTGTCGTCTCCATCTTCTTTTTGATGTTTTCACCATTTTTTTGTCGGTATAAGTTCTGATTCTTGTCTTATGTTTGCTCTTTATAGTGCTGAGAAGAGACCGATGAGAACTCCGAGAACTAGTCATTCTTATGGCATGTATGATGCTGCTTTCTTGGAGACGGTGAAGACTAAGCATCGTCTTCAGAAATTTCAAGTCACTTTTGCCACTCCGGAGGGTCAAGACAGCGTCTTGACAAAGAAACTCTTTGAAGACAATCCCTGTGGTCCCAACGAGATCATCGTTGCGGAGGGCAGCTCGATGCTGGGCTTCGCCTTCCTCTCTATTGTCCTCTAGATTCCTTCCAGTACGAGGTGCTTTGTCAGCTTAGTCCCCAGCGAGGTATATTTCAACCTAATGGAAACTTTTATAGGATCGCCCGAGAATGTCCTCGATGAAGCCAAGGAAAGGTTACTGAGCACGAGTTGAACGAGTTCATCCCTTCTCAGATGGATTTGTATATGCCCGTGACTTTTATGGAGAACTATTGGTGCCAACAGTTCAATACATTTGAGAGCTTTGGAGTTGGAATTTCTAGATCTCGGCGACCTCTCCGAGGTCCTCCTCTTATGTCCGATTGGGATCCTCCCAATCTCAGCAATCTTACACTTCGCAAGACTCATGATCCCAAGTTGTTTTTTTTCTCCCCTTCGCATTGTGGGGCCTTACATTTTTAGTTGGGATGAAATTGGCAATGTTCTTCCTGGGATTCCTGAGATGCATATTCATCTACCATCTTACAGGCCATGGGAGCTTAAATGGGTCCCTCCTTGTAGTCTTTAATCACAAACTGCTCGAGCTATTGAGGATGCTAAGGTAGAAAATATTGTCTTAATGTTTTAACGTATATATACCTTGCCCCTGTTTTATGCCTTAGCATCTGATGCAGTTTTATTGTCTTGGCAGAGGAGGAGGGTTGTTGATGGTTCTGGGCCATCTACTGCTCCTGTGGAGGTTGAAGAACATGCTTTGGATGTCGACATTGGTGCTTTGTTCGGTGAGAATGAGATGGTGGATCTTGGTGATGCATTCTTTGATGATCTTGACTAAGCCTTGTTGGATGATCCTATCAATCCTGATGGCACTGCTACCTTATCGGATGTGAGGATGCCCCAAGCGAGTAATCTCGCTGATAAGGGTGCTCCTCCCAATGTAGGTGCTCGGGTTGGGGGTGCTGTTGGTGATATTGTCCCTGTGGTTCCAAGTGGTGGTGGTGCTTGTACCGGCGTACCAAGTACTTTTTCTGGTGGTTTTCCTTCTGCTCCAATAGTTCCTTCTAGTTCGTCTTCCACTGTTTTTGGTGGAGGATCCGAGGCGATGAAAATGCTATGCCCGGATCAGTATGCTTGGCTGAGCGAGGACGAGCAAGCTCGTATTCTAACTTCCTTGGATAAGCGTTCTCAGCATCAGCTTGTGATGTCGGTATGTATTAAAACTTGACTATGTTTTGATAGTATATATTTTATTGGTGCCCCAGTTAATTTTTTTCTAACTGGTGATGTTGTCTAATTTACCAGAGCAACAATATTAGGGTTGGCATGCTGTTCGAGACTCGTGTTGCTAGGAAGCGAGCTAGAGATGCAGAGCACGAGAACCATAATCTGCGTCTCGCTGTAGAAATGCTAAGCAGGAGGCCTTGTCCTTTCGCCAAGAGAAAAAGAGTTGGAAGGTATTTATTTTCTTTTTTGTCTAAGTTTTTCTTCTCCATAATAGGTTCTAGAGTTCTGAATTAGTCCCTCTATTGGTAGCCACCGTCAAACGTTTGGAGGAGAGGATAAATAATACTGGTCATAGGCATGCTAGGGAACTTTGCAATCTAAAGCTCGATGTGAGCTATCGCCAGTGCAAGATTGATTCCCTGGAACATGAGAATGTACAACTTCATAAAGATGTGGATGTTCATCGAGATCGCATTGTTGAGCTTCG
This sequence comes from Papaver atlanticum, assembly GCA_023531105.1. NCBI lineage: Eukaryota > Viridiplantae > Streptophyta > Magnoliopsida > Ranunculales > Papaveraceae > Papaver > Papaver atlanticum. Next base: position 2,923,024 of record JAJJMB010005117.1, read on the forward strand.
TGCGATGTTAGATAAAGCTAAGCAGGTAGTTGTGGCTCGTTCGGATGAGATCAAGCTACTCCGAACTCAGAAGGATGGGCTGATTGAGTGTCAATCCGACCATATGCCCCTACTAGCGCATGCCGAGGATGATAGAGAAGAGTTAACTCGTCTTAAGCGAGATTTTATCCATCTTGAGAGAGAGCGCGATAGACACATGTTATCGTGCCCGGATGGTGATGCTGCCATAACTCCTGTTGAAGCACAAATTAGTGCTTTAGATAATCAAAAGGCCCAAGTAGAACATACCTTAGCTTCTGTTTTGATTGAACATGAAGGTTGCCTATTAGCAACTTTTGATTTAATACATTTCATGCTTTGTGAGTTGTCCTTTAAATTGACTGTCTCCTTGTATTTCTCTTGCAGAGGCTCGTAAGCATAATGCAGAGTTGGAGAGGCAATTGGAAGAAGTGAGGAGAGAAAAGCAAAGTCTTGATGAGGAACTTAATGAATTGGTGAGTCATCATGAGGAAGAGCTGGAGGATGAACGTGCTGATAAGAATAAGAAGATGAGCAATCTTCATGCTGAGTACAAGGTCATGATGACAAATGCATGAAAAACTGCTATCCTTCGTGAACGTCAAAGGGTTGCTGTTGTTACTGCTGCCAATGTTTCGGTTCCGCCTCCACTTGCTGAGCCCGAGCCCGAGCAAGTTGCTCATGATGTTGCCGAGAGAGAGGATCGAATGGATACTGATCAAGGTGCTCCTGGCGATGGACAAGCTTAAGTTCGTGAACTTTCTTGCTCATATAAACCTTGCTTTCTAAGAACTCTTTACTTTTTTTTTGTGTGCTTAAACCTCGTGCTGTTTCCGAGGTGATGTTTTTTTTAAAAACATTGTTTAATTGGTAAGTCCTCATGCTCCTTGCGAGGAAATGTTTAATTGGTTTGATTGGTCAGCATGCTAACCAAGTCCTCTTCTATGTTGGAAGCATTATTTTTCTACTCATACTTTGGTAAGTCCTCATATGTGGGAGGCACTGATACTTTTTTATGGATGATAATTTCCTTTGATAGATTATATCATATGATGTGTTTATTCTTGTGGCTCTTGGGGAGGTTTTGTGCATTCTATCGGTCCAACCATGGGTGACAAAGCAAAGGAGTGATCAATTACTTAATCGGATAGGGCATCTCTTACGGTGTTGGACTTTGAGTATAACACATTTCCCTTCTCGCCTTAGTTTGATGCCTTCATGGGCTTGTTTTTTTTTTTAATAGTGTCCAGTTTAGGTTACACTTTCCCCTGTGTTAAGTGATCAATATTGTCTGAGTCACTTGTTTTTAACTTATTGCTTGGAGGGAAATATCTCGGTCAAGTGATTCTTACTTTAGCCAAAGGAAAGTACCTTGATTCTGGATATCTCCTATTATGACAGGACATCATCCGATTTCATGATCGTGATGGCATTACCTTAGGTCTATTTCCGTCTTAGATAGCTTAGGGTGCCCCCCGCTTCATCTTGCTTCATTTGGCTAGATGGCATTGCCTTAGGTCTGTGTCCGTCTTGGGCAGCTTAGGTATTTTACCTGTGTCATTCGTTGTAGAATGGAAGGTGTGGCTAGCACTGTGCCATAATTTTGATGGGCTTTGGTTGATAATGCAAATGAGGTATGATTATGCTATATGCGAGTGCAAGAAAAAATGAAGCAAAAAATTAAGGCAAAAAACTGCAAGTAAAATATAAACAAACATAAATCAAAGTAAATAGAAATAAGTACACAAAAGGAGTAATCTTATTATTCTCAAAAGAGGGTTTATAAACCCTTAGTACATTCGAGTGAGGTTTCATGACCTTTTACAAGTAGGGATTCAAACCCTATTTCCATAGTTTGGCCTTCTAAGCGTTATACTTCTTGAGGTTTTTAGTGGTCTATGGGCGTTCTAATTCTTCCCCATTAGGTTTGAGCAGTTTGTATGCTCCATCACCTGCCTTGGTGATGATTGTAAGTGGTCCTTCCCTGATGGGAGCAAATTTTCCTGACTCGCACTGGTATGGCGGGACTTCTTGCGCAAGACTTTATCGTCTGGGCTAAGTTTCCTATGATGAACACGTTTGTTGTATTCTCGGGCTAATCTCCGATGGTAATTTTCTATTCTTTGAAGAGTTATTTCTCGGCTGTCCTCGAGATCGTCTAGCTTAGCGAACATCATGTCCGATCTTAGGTTCTTTTCCCAAGCCTCGGTCTCAGTTACCGGGATCATCGCTTCAGTTGGTATGATCGCTTCCGTGCCATAGGTGAGAGCGAAGGGAGTCATCCATGTTGCTTTTCTTCTAGTGGTCCGATAGACCCATAGATCGTTGTGTAATTGCTCACACCAGCTAGCCCTATGTCAATCCAGGTTCGTTTTGAGCATGTCAGTGATGGTTTTGTTAGTGGCCTCCGTTTGATCATCACTCTCGGGGTAGATGGGTGTGGATTTAATCTTCCAGACCTTGAAGCAGTTAAAGAGGTATATTTATTTCCATCGGAGTTGGCCCCCATTATTTGATACGATGGCGGCTAGGATATCGGAGCAGCATGACGCGCTCGAAAAATAATGTAATGACGTCACAGTCTCTGGTGTGTCTGAGGGATGATGCTGTCACCCATTTGATAAAGTAACCCGTGGCCATGATTAAATATTTTCGTTGTCCTGTATCAGCTTGTAGGGGTCCAATGATGTCGACTCCCCACTTGGCTAATGGCCAAGGGCTTAGTATAGATTTTAAATCCATCGAGGGGGCATGCCTTTGTTTACCAAATTTTTGGCATTCTATGCGAAGTAGCTCGTTTGCGTAGTCTTGTGGAAGTTTGTTCCTGAGGAGCATGTCGTCTATATATATCTCTAGGGTTTTACATGTCCAGCTGTCAGAATTTTCTCCACCATTCTCTGGTAAGTTGTGCCAGCGTTTTTTAGTCTGAATGGTATCTTAGTATAACAGTATAAACCTCGGGGAGTGAAGAAGGAAGTATGCGCTTGATCCTCCTCGGCGAGTGGGATTTGGTTATAACCTGAATATCCATCCATGAGGGACAGTAGTTCGTATCCAGATGTTGCTTCTACGAGCTGATCAATATTGGGGAGTGGAAAACTGTCCTTTGGACAGGCTTTATTAAAATCGCTAAAATCAATGCAGATTCGCACTTTTCCATTTTTCTTTGGTTCTATCTCCATGTTAGATATCCATATTAGATTTTGAACTTCTCGGATGACTCCTGATGCCTCCATTGTCTTTAGATCCTTGTGAATCTCCTCGTGATACTCCGGTGCCACCTTTCGCATCTTTTGCCTTATAGGCTTGTGCTTGGGGTTAATTTTCAAGTGGTGGTAACAGACTTCGGGATTTATCCCACGCATGTCCTCCATGCGCCATGTAAAGTCATCGGAATATTCTTTTGATACTCGTACGAGCTTTTCTTCTTTCCCTCTGTCGAGGAGAGTTTCAATCTTAATCATACCCGGGTTCTCGGGTGTTCTGATGTTTACTTCCTTTGTAGGTTTCGAGGCCAAGAAGTTTTACCTAAGCTCTCTATCATCGAAGAGGTTCTGTAACTGCTATAAGGGTTCCATTAGTGAGTCCGAGGTTGGGACATTTCTCGAGGCCGGTACATTTTCCAAGCGCCTCGCTTTATTTGTTATTTCTACGTATGCATCGATTTCATCCTGGCTCTTGGCATTCTTGGCCCTTTTCTTCTTTGCTTTTGGGGAATTTACTCTGTTCTCTCCATTTTGCACCTCCATGTTATAGCAGTACTTAGCTTCGCCCGAGTCTCCGATGATCTCTGCGATCCCATCGGGTGTTGGAAACCTTAGTCTCTTGTGATAGGTCGAAACGAATCCTGTGATCCCATGGAGCCAGGATCTCCCGATAATAGATGTGTATGGTGAAAGTATGTCCACTACACATAAAGTGGTTAAAGTGAGGATTTTTCCTACATGGATTTCTAGAGTTACCTCGCCCCTTGGGCAGGTTGACGAGCCATTGAAGCCAAATATATTATATGTAGATGGTATCACTACGGGAAAAACATCGATCAACTACACCAAAAAATAGTTGTCAGACGATATACGACGATAGATATCCATAGGTTGCACAAGGGGGGTGGGGGGTGGGGTGGGGTGTATAAAGTCTTCAATTCTTTGCAACTCGGCAATACTAGTCGTAAACACGGTTTTCGTTCCATTGTATACCACGCTTTTTTCAGTTGTGAAAGTGAATCCAAATTACTGGGCAATGTTTCACACAACTCTTCAAGTAGTTGTCATCATTAGTTTCACAACTGAGTTATATGTCTTAGAAATTTCTAACGCAACTCCACTAACAGTTGTGTATACACTCTTCTCCCAACCCTTATTCTAGTTGTATGACATACTCAACTCTTGTTTCACAACCAAAGGTATGTGTAGCAGAAACTCGCATCACAACCTTTGCTAGAGTAGTATAACCTCTTTTCACAATTATAATCTTTGTTGTAATTATTTCTTTCACAACAAAAGCCTTTGTAGCAGAAATAAGTATCACAACCTTTGTTAGTGTAGCATAACCTCTTCGTACAATTATTATATTAGTTGTAATTATTTCTTTCACAACCAAAGCCTGTGTTGCAGAAACAGGTATCACAATAATGTTTTGTGTAGTATAATTTTAATTTCACAACTCCATTCTTATGTAGCAGAAGTATGCATCACAACCAGTGTTTATGTAGTATAACTTTATTGTCACAACCCCTAGTTTGGTTATAATTAATTGTTTCACAATCTTTGTTTGTGTATTATAATTTTATTTACACAACTCCTGGTTTGGTTATAATCAATTGTTTCACAACCAATACACTGTGTAGCAGAAAAATGTATCACAATTCTTGTTTGTGTAGTATAACTCTAGTGTCACAACTCCTATTTTGGTTGTAATCAATTGTTTGACAACCTATGCTCAGTGTAGTATAACCTTTTTTCTAGTATAGGTATATCCAATTACAACCTCTTTTAGAAGTTGTGATTCATTTACATTTTATAATTTTTTTTTATATAAATTGGTTTTCAGTTCACTCAAAAATATATATAAATAGGCTTCCATTAAAATGTAACAGCATTCAAACACTAAAATGTAACAACATGCAAACACTTGAACCACCTTGAATGATTCATGAAACCCATTGAGAACAATACAAACACATTGTTTCCACACAAAAAAAAACATTGTTGTAAACTGATAAGAGCAACAAAAAAGAACCAAATTGTTTTGTGAACACTCCCCAAACAGAATAACAAGTCAGATGGAAGACAATATCAGATCCTTGGCCCATGTGGTATAAGTTCCTACAACATCTATTACACGCTTCAACTCACCGGATTGTTTGTAGAGAATGGCATCATACACATGAGACGTAATCACAGTTACTTTGTATGCTGCAAAACCTATTGGCAATCCATGGAACTCCATCTTTGGATCTGTTTCAGCAATAATCGCGTCAGCAACAACCTCGTTCTCATTGTACCAACTGAGTAACCTGCAAGCTTTACCCTTCCTTAGAACTTCCTCCACCCTTGGTCTGCTGATTGGACTGTCATTTTCATAGTGGGGAACAGTCATGCTAGTGCTAGCAATAACATTGCTAGCATTTCCAGACTACAGGATAAATACAACATCAACATAAGAAATTGGCATAATGCAAATAAATAAATTTGAACTGGCGATGTGCAAGTGTACAAACATATAAACACACTCACCTTTGGACTGACGCTGTGCAAGTGTGAGCCACCACGATAGACATAGATCGACGTCTTTTCCTATACCAACACCAAACCGGCAGTATGAGAGGCAAGTTTTAATTCATCAACTAAAAAAAACCCTAAATGAATGAGTACGTTCTCACCTCTAACTATGCAAGTCTCTCGTTCACTTCCTTCATAATGTCCCGACAATCTTTGATGATCTTATTATAATGGGTCTTGACAACTATCTTTGTCTTTGTCGCTCCATACCCAATTCCTCTCAGTTTCCCTGGTTTGTCGTCACCAAGATCTTTGGCAAGAAGATCATATGTCACAAATGATCCAACATCAGCACCATGCTCTCCTGCTGCTCTTTGAATCTTTTCCTGTATTAGTGTATATGTAACCCGACTAGTCATATTTTTGCATTATTCAAACACATATAAACCAAAGAAAGAAGATAACTATGAGTTTAGTTCTCACCAAAGCCTCCATAACACCAGGATTAGGTTCCTTTCCTTCCTTCTGTTTGTGACCCACTTTCCAAAGTTCGACTCTATCAATCTCTTCTTGTGTTTTCAGTTCCTTGTGTTATAAACAATATGTTAATCCAGATAGTTAACATATGAACAATTTGAATACAGTTAACCTATAATGAACATAGGAATAAAAATATAGAACATACCATTTTAGCCTCGAGTCTCGCATAACCTAGTCTACTGATAGTGTGTGGAGTGGTGTGTTTCTGTCTAACTTGTTGCATCCGCGATCTTTTTGTCTGATAAAGTACGGAACATCGTTAAATAACAAGACATCACCAAGAACAGTGAACGTGCAAGGGCTTAACTCCAAAAAAAATAATTTATTGTGATATAAACACTTACTCTGAATTCCTCCGAGCAAACATGTTTTACGAACTCTTCCCACTCATTGACAGTGTCATTCGCTGGTTTCAGTGCTGCTAGCCTCTTCTCTCTTTCTTCTTCCTTTAGCTCATCTAAGACGAGTATCTTACCATCTTTCCTTGACTTATCCTCTTTAAGATAACATCCCATCTTCCCAAGATAGTAGTCTTTGTAAAACTCATCGATAACAAACCTTTGCTGCAAATACAAGCAAAAGAGTTAAAAGAGTTATAGAGAGAATGTATAAATCTTCTTGATACATTATAAAAGTAAAAGAGTTTAAAATTTGAAGATTTAAGAAATTACCATGACAATCGCCCATATGTTATCTTTGGCTTCTTTAGGGACAAGTCTCCAATCCTTGTGTTTTAATGGGATGTTTCGCCTAACTAAAACTCCCAACACACTTGCAAGCTGCACCGAAGGATCACCAATAGGCTGATCCTTATTGTTAAAGATAACAACTTCCTTGCCATTCTTATCAGTTGTTAGCCCTAGTTCACTCATCATTGTTGGGCCACGTGGAACGTACTTTCTTTTGGGTTTTTCTTACAAAACCCAAGTGTTTTTGCAGTTATTAAGCAAAAGAGTTAAGGATGGAAAAACTAACATAAAGATACAAATGAAAATATTGGACAGACAGTCATACCCCAGCCTCTGTTTCATTTTCATTTCCCACGTCATGGTCCTCGCCATCGTTCTCATTTTCCTTGTCTTCATTTTCCACCTCTTCATTTTCCTTCTCTTCTTGTTCATCATCTTCATCTTCTTTGTCGTCTTGAAGATCTGAGAAAGTATCATTCAAATTCCTGACTTGCACATTCGGACAGGGCCCTGTGTATAATTTTCTCTTTGCACTTTTTTGCTTGTTAACAACTTCACTAGAGGGTGCAGCTTGAGATGCTCCTGATATGGACTGTAATGGTTGAGATTTTTCTGGTTCAAATGAAATTTTCCTTTTCCTAGGTGATGATCGTGTTGGAGTTGTCTTTTCAGCGGATGGTTCAACTACACTTTTAGTTTTCCGAGGCGATGATCATGTTGGAGTAGTCTTTTCAGCATCATGTGGTTCCTCTGAACTGTTCTGAGTTGTCTTTTCAGCATTATAAGGTTCCTCTGAAGTGTTCTTAAACCTAGGGGATGATCTTCTTAGAGTCTTTCCGCTATCAGGATGCTCCGAACTCTTCTTCTTCTTCTTAGGAGTTTGTTTGACATTAGACTTTTTACTCTTGTCTTTTAAAATGATCAGCAAAATAAACTAAACTAGGTTAATCAAAAGGAGATGGTAAATAAAATAATTGATACAAGTAAAAAGAAACAGAAACTGAATCATATAAGATTTGTTACTACCTTGAAAGGAGACAAACGGATGCTTTTGGCTTGCTTGTTTACTACCTTTTTGGGAGTTGGGACCGACTTGTTGCTCTTTGCTTCATTGTTAACCTGTAACATAAAGTAAAGTAAGTTAAT
>JAJJMB010005117.1:2941139-2975298 GCA_023531105.1 Papaver atlanticum
AGTGGAATCTAGTGTCTTGGTTATTTTCACTCTAAAAATTAAATCCTCAGTCCCAGTACCTCTTGCACCAATTGTAATATTATTGTATATTTTTATTAATTTTAAAAAACTCGAATCTTCACAAATCTGAACGAACCCATTCTTACCACTATCTAAAATTATATCAATTTTTGGCGCCGCTGCGACGCGGATTTGTTTTTAGATTTAGAGTTTTTAGATTTTTATTCTTTTGTTCTTTTTTACGTTTCTTGGGTATTTGTCTTTTTGTTGCAGGTTTTGAATCAAAGAGGAATTGGAGACGAAAGACCTGGGGGATTAAAAGCTAGACAAAGCAAAAAGAACGGAGAAAAGACGAAGATTTTTATTTTTATTTTATTTTTATTTTTTTTAATTAATTAGATTTTATTTTATTTTATTTTTATTTTTAGATTTTATTTTTAGAAACTGTAAATAGGATTTTATTTTGTGTAAGTTTTTATTTTTGGACATTTTTATTTTTATTTTTGGGACATTGAACTTTAATTATTTTTAAACCCTACGGAAGGGTACATTTTTTTTATAAACTGTTTGCAGGGAAGGACGACGATTACGATATCGTCTCGGCCCCTCGGGTTCGTACATGACATAGGAGTCGTGGCCCGAGTCGACTACAACCGTTTCATCGCCCGTCTGGTACGGGAGGTAAGCTTCTAAACACCCGCGAATCCCCTGTCAGCGGGTTTACTGTCTTCCTTAAGGTGCATATATGTTGAGGTTTTGAATACGGACTTTAATTTCCTAGTAAAGGGCAAGGCCAGGCCATACAAGATAAGGGTTCGGATTTCATCACCGTTCTCTTCTTGCCCGCCTTAGGAACACATAACCTACGCGAACCCAAGCTTAAAATACTTATTAGAACGAGACCGATAGGGTAACGAGCTTGTAGGAAAGTCATTCAAAGGGAAGTATTGGGTATCTTATTAGCTTAACTCAAAAGTTCAAGAAGATTACTGTGAGTCGACTAGAGCCGCCCTAACGGGAAACGTTTCCAAAGAGGTGGGGGTATCAAAGCTCCTCTGAGCTTCCCCTACTTCTCTTCGACTCACTTTATTCGGATCGATCTAGAGTGGTTTGCTAAAACGATACCTAGTTTCCTTTTGGAGGAATAGAAGCTGGTCTAGAAACAATCTAAGGGAGCCATCATGCTTTTTGTTTGCTAGATTCAATAGGTTTTATTTGGTCGAGTCAGCCTTGTTTGTGATTGTGTAGAATTCCTCTGTAGTTTGTATTTTCGGGGTGATGAATCCTTTTCAGGAGACGCCACCTGAGATGACGTTACGAGATTATATGAGTAGAAATTCTCATTATCAGGAGACGCCACCCGAGATGACGTTACATTATCAGGAGACGCCACCCGAGATGACGTTACGAGAGTATATGAGTAGAAATTCTCATTATCAGGAGACGCCGCCTGAGATGACGTTACGAGAGTATATGAGTAGAAATTCTCATTATCAGGAGACGTCATCTAAAATAACTCTTGGTGAATATATGCAAGGGAAACGACATTGGGATGTTCCAACGGTAAGCGAGGAATCACATCTAATGATCTACGAGAAGTATTATAAACACAGACCGCCTAGTTTGGAACAAAGATTAAGAATTCTTGAATGTCAGAAATTATATTATGATGATGAGGAGAAGGATAGTACTGACGAAGAATCTGAAATATGTAGGCATAGTGATCAGGAAACTATTAATCCAATTGAGCTTTCTAATGATGAAATTATTTTTAGTTCAAATCCAAATAATTTTTATGATTATTCACCTGTTCAAAAGGACGAGGATTTGATTAGGGATACCACCGTTTTAGACGATGTAGTTTTTCCTTTTGATTACGAAGCCTATAGTGGTTTAGAGGAACGGGTTTATTATGAAAATGCTATTTTAGAGTCTAGCGACTTAGAAACAATAGTCTTAGACGAAGAAGATAGACCCGTAGAGATGAGTAAAGATGCACTACCTGATAATAACTTAAAAGAATCAATTGACCATTTCCAAGAATCTGATGATCTAGGAATTAGGGAGATTGTGACTAGTCTATCTAGAGACACTGAAAACTCTAAGTTTGGGGGTGATTATCACTTTCCTAGTGCCTTACCTTTAACTCTCAGAAAGTCCCCTCACTTAGGACTCGATATCTGTGCCTCGACCATTTTACAAGATTACCTTCATACTCGTTTTCCCGAACCTAATGATGTCCAAGAAGAAGTTCAGTCGTTAGAAACCCATCCTCTGGTTGATGTGGTTTGCCCAGGCTATGATACCAAAATTGACTTTGTTTTCCCACCAAATAGTTTTCTTCCAACTGTGGGAACGTTTATATTTCAAATGTGTCACTTATCAAGTTCTGAGACTAAGCCTAAGTACTTTAGGATAATAGAATCGACACATTTACTAAAGAATGACCACTACTCTCATTGTGGTCAATTATGTAAGTCAAATCTGATTGACTTAGAGGATCCTCAGTTATTTAGGTTATTATTGTGTGCTTCTAAGTTCCTATTTGAGTTTTTCCATTCTTTAGGACCTAATGATTCAGATCCCACCTATGAAGAAATGCAGCCAATGAAAATATTTTATCTAGACCCTTTCATAGAACCTGAACCTGAACCGCAGTTAGCGATAGTTATCAGGAAACTAGGTAAGGTAATGCGATACTTGTTCACTTTCTTGGCTTATTGTTGTTTCCTATGGTCAGGTTAATTTGGTTTTGAAGACCCAGAGTTATTCCGACTACTGTTATACGATTCGCGGTGACTAATCCTTTCCAATGTCTGGCTGAAGACTTTAAACTTAGCACTTCTTGGGAGGTAACCCATTCTCATGCAACACGGTAATATCTTTCCTTAACTCTTTTGCTTCAAATGGTAACAGTTTCTCCTTGTTCATGCTTTTAATTTCATCTTTAGAACATTGAGGACAATGTTAGATTTAAGTTTGGGGGTATGGGAAAAACTTTTTAGTTGCAATAAACTCCAGAGCCTAGAAATTTATGCCTATTAAGGATGGCACTAACCAATCTAAGTGGATGGAAGCATTTTGGTTTTAGGAGTTGAGGAACCAATCTGAGTAGATGGAAACATCTATAAGAGTCTATTCGTAAAAGCACAGAGCTCAGGTGTTAGAAATAACATGATAGTTTTGCCATATCTCGTTGAGTCCTTTTCACTTCTGTTTTTATTTTCTTTTTAAAATATGTTTCTCTAAGTGATTAGGTGGGGCTCACGATTCAAGTTGTTACCACTACTAGGGTGTAATAGAGTGATTGAGATACTACAAAAAAAAAAAAAAAAAAAAAGACCAGACCAATAGACCAATCAGAATAAATTTTAACACTTGGATAGCAATATGTGTGTGTTCTCCCTGTCTCCGTCGCCTAAACAAGCGTGGAATGCAGGATCCACGGGAATTACCATGTAATCTGCTGACAAGAAAGCATGCGCTTGGATCCACAAGATCTAATCATGTTGTTAGTTCTAAATAAATAAATAAATAATGTGTTCAATTAATCGACCGCTGGTTCCCTTGTATATGCCAGACGAGTTGATCTAGAATTAAGATTATTGACCACTGGTCCCCTTGTATATGCCAGTTATGTTGATATTAGTCAGACCGGTATCTCAGTCCATTAGGATAGGTTCATCTTGGCAGAGGCCTTCAGACAGATATGAGAAAACACCGTTCACCTAGTCAACATCAAAACCATCTATGTTTTTCTATATCCATCTCTTAATCTTTCCATGTGATTTGTTGACTCCGGATATTGATGTCCATAGTGAAACTATCTGAGTAGAGCTCTGTCACTTATATACGAATTTTAGTGCAAACTCGTGTACAGCAATTGGAATTTCGCATCAGGGTACTTCCTCCCGTAATCAATAAGTATGCCAACCAAGGAGGTTCTTTAGTGCCATTCAAGGTTCTGCGTAGATAGCTAGGTTCTGGAGTAAAGGTTTTGTGGGTACACCTCTGGTAAACCCTCCCGAGACTATAACTCGGCCACTAGGGCCACCTAGGGGTTCAAAGGCTTGTTGCACATGCTAAGTGCAATCGCGATGCCTGCGACAGTGAGTTAGGATTTTATTTTGTAGATTAAATTTGCTCGGGACTAGCAAATAATAAGTTTGGGGGTATTTGATAGACGCATTATTGTGTCTAATATGTCTCAATTGTATATATTGTTAGTGTTCGATTTTGTATTTATTTTGTTATTTTATGTCTTTGTAGGTATTTTTAGAAAAATAAGCTCTTGCGGCGAAATTGGCTCGAAAAGTGGTGTTTTACACCCCAGGATAGAGTACTAAAGGCACCCAAGAAATGCACCGGAAGCACCCCAAAAATGTGTCGGAGGAACCCCGGAAAAATTACTGTCTACGCCCAAAAATTACTATTTGCACCCCATAAGACAAGTGCTAAAGGGACACCGGTGCAGGATTAGGGGGAGGACATGTTCTTCTCAAATTCAAAAGAATATTTTTGGCGGGAAAATAAACTTATTTCTTTGTCAAATTTTCGATCGATTTTTGGACGTGATTTAGTGAGATTCAATCCCTGAAACTTAATGGGTAGACGTGATATGACCATAGAAAGCTGTTATGGGTGTCTGTTTGGATTATAATTGGCTGTAATCATCGCATGGAGCAAAACAGAGTTACACACATTTTCACGGGATAACATGAATTACAGTGAGTTCGATGCCTGTAATGCACGAGTTTGGAGTGTGTTCGACCGTAATGGATACAAATAAGGAGATTGGACTTCTAAAAACGCGTGGAGGAGCTAAACAGAGAATGAAAATCTTGATTATTCCTGTATCATGAATAAAAGATATTGTGAATATTTCGGAATTAATGGAGGAGATTCAACGCCTGTTTTTGGTATAAATAGAGTCCCTGGGAGACTTAGAGGGGGTGTGGAAAGTTTGGGGAGCTGAGGAGAGCCAGAGAAGAAGAAATCACAAGTTGCAGAACTCAGTTTCTGCTGCTGATGATGATGATGAACGCGAAGAACATAAGACGTAACGTAACCGTCGTTCTTCAACAGTGACAGCGACAATAGGGTGAGGGTCGTAATGCGACAGTGTTAACAACACTTCATTTTTATCGTTCTCTGTAACAGCTCGGTTTGTAACAAACAGAAGTGTTACAAACCCGGTTTTTGTCAATTTTCTCCTATTTCATCATTTGTGAACCATTTTTGAGCATTAATAAAGATGAATTTTGAGCATATTTCCATGATAATGATGAGCTAATTCTCGCGTAACCAAGGCATGGAGGAAGCTATTGTTGCATGAATAATTGGTAATTATTTTACTTTTCTCTAATTTTGCAATTTATAATTCACTCAAATTACTGCTTTGCAGAATTTTAATTATTTGCATAATTTTTCCTAATTAGTTGTGATTCAATTAGATAGGTTATGCTTTGGTTAGATAATCTATGCTAAAGGGATACAATTAATGTTTGAGAATATGCTTGATAATTTGTGAATTAAGAAAAAGAGATTTTAAAAATAATTAGAGTTTTGGAATTTTTATCATCATTTATTCATGTGTAATAGTGGAATCTAGTGTCTTGGTTATTTTCACTCTAAAAATTAAATCCTCAGTCCCAGTACCTCTTGCACCAATTGTAATATTATTGTATATTTTTATTAATTTTAAAAAACTCGAATCTTCACAAATCTTAACGAACCCATTCTTACCACTATCTAAAATTATATCAGGAACTTTGTAAGAACGATGAATCTTTAGCAGTTTTCGGGTAAGATTCCATGGAAATATTCTCAGAAACCTTAAACACACAAGAATTCGTTAACTTCGAGAAAGCAAATGGCTCCGAGATCGAAACCTAGATGGGAGCGAACCACTATTAGTCTGGCTTTTTAAGAACGATGAATCTTTAGAAGTTTCCGGGTAAGATTCCATGGGAATATTCTCGGAAAACTTAAACGCAAACAAATTCGTCAACTTCGAGAAAGCAACTGGCTCCGAGATCGAAACCTGGCTGGGAGAGGACCACTATTAGTCTGGAACTTTGTAAGAACGATGAATCTTTAGCAGTTTCCGGGTAAGATTCCATGGGAATATTCTCAGAAACCTTAAACACACACGAATTCGTCTACTTCGAGAAAGAACCTTGCTCCGAGATCGAAACCTGGCCGTGAGCAGACCACTATTAGTCTGAAACTTTGTAAGAACAATGAATCTTTAGTAGTTTTTGGGCAAGATTCCAAGGAAATATTCTCAGAAACCTTAAACACATACGAATTCGTCAACTTCGAGAAAGCAATTGGCTCCGAGATCGAAATCTGGCCAGGAGCGGACCGCTATTAGTCTTGAACTTTGTATAACGATTAATCTTTAGCGGTTTCCGGGTAAGATTCCATGGGAATATTCTCAGAAACCTTAAACACACACGAATTCGTCAACTTCGAGAAAGCAACTGGCTCCGAGATAGAAACCTTGCCGGGAGAGGACCACTATTAGTATGGAACTTTGCAAGAACGAAGAATCTTTAGCGGTTTCCGGGTAAGATTCCATGGGAATATTATATGAAACCTTAAACACACACGAATTCATCAACTTCGAGAAAGCAACTGGCTCCGAGATCGAAACCTGACTGGGAGCAGACCACTATTAGTCTGGAACTTTGTAAGAACGATGTATCTTTAGCAGTTTCCGGGTAAGATTCAATGGGAATATTCTCAGAAACCTAAACACACACGAATTCGTCAACTTCGAGAAAGCAACTGGCTCCGAGATCGAAACCTGGAAGTGAGCGGACCACTATTAGTCTGGGACTTTCTAAGAACGATGAATCTTTAGCGGTTTCCGTGTTAGATTCCATGGGATTATTCTCAGAAACCTTAAACACACACGAATTCGTCAATTTCGAGAAAGCAATTGGCTCCGAGATCAAAACCTGGCCGGGAGCGGACCACTATTTGTCTGGAACTTTGTAAGAACGATAAATCTTTAGCGGTTTCCTGGTAAGATTCCATGGGAATATTCTAAGAAACCTTAAACACACACGAATTCGTCAACTTCGAGAAAACAACTGGCTCCGAGATCGAAACCTGCCCGGGAGGGGACAACTTGAACTTTTTAAGAACGATGAATCTTTAGCGGTTTCCGGGTAAGATTCCATGGGAATATTCTCAGAAACCTTAAACACACACAAATTCGTCAACTTCGAGAAATCAACTGGCTCCGAAATCGAAACCTGGCCTTGAACGAACCACTATTAGTATGGAACTTTGTAAGAACGATGAATCTTTAGCGGTTTCCGGGTAAGATTCCATGGGAATATTCTCAGAAACCTTAAACACACACGAATTCGTCAACTTCAAGAAAGCAACTGGCTTTGAGATCAAAACTTGGCTTGGAGCGGACCACTATTAGTCTGGAACTTTGTAAGAACGATGAATCTTTAGCAGTTTCCGGGTAAGATTCCATGGGAATATTCTCAGAAACCTAAACACACACGAATTCGTCAACTTCGAGAAAGCAACTGGCTCCGAGATCGAAACCTGGAAGTGAGCAGACCACTATTAGTCTTGAACTTTTTAAGAACGATGAATCTTTAGCGGTTTCCGGGTAAGATTCCATTGGAATATACTCAGAAATCTTAAACACACACGAATTCGTCAACTTCGAGAAAGCAACTGGCTATGAGATCGAAACCTGGCAGTGAGCGGACCACTTTTTGTCTGGAACTTTCTAAGAACGATGAATCTTTAGCGTTTTCCGGGTTAGATTCCATGGGATTATTCTCAGAAATCTTAAACATAAACGAATTTGTCAACTTCGAGAAAGCAATTGGCTCCGAGATAGAAACCTGGCAAGGAGAGGACCGCTATAAGTCTGAAACTTTGTATAATGATTAATCTTTAGCGGTTTCCGGGTAAGATTCCATGGGAATATTCTAAGAAACCTTAAACACACATGAATTCGTCAACTTCGAGAAAGCAACTGGCTCCGAGATAGAAACCTGGCCGGGAGAGGACCACTATTAATCTGGAACTTTGCAAGAACGATGAATCTTTAGCGGTTTCCGGGTAAGATTCCATGGGAATATTATATGAAACCTTAAACATACACGAATTCGTCAACTTCGAGAAAGCAACTGGCTCCGAGATCGAAACCTGACTGGGAGCGGACCACTATTAGTCAGAAACTTTTTAAGAACGATGAATCTTTAGCAGTTTCTGGGTAAGATTCCATGGGAATATTCTCAAAAACCTAAACACACACGAATTCGTCAACTTCGAGAAAGCAATTGGCTCCGAGATCGAAACCTGGCAGTGAGCGGACCATTATTAGTCTGGAACTTTTGAAGAATGATGAATCTTTAGCGGTTTCCGGGTTAGATTCCATGGGATTATTCTCAGAAACCTTAAACACACACAAATTCGTCAATTTCGAGAAAGCAATTGGCTCCGAGATTGAAACCTGGCCGGGAGCGGACCGCTATTAGTCTGGAATTTTGTAAGAATGATGAATCTTAAGCGGTTTCCAGGAAAGATTCCATGGGAATATTCTCAGAAACCTTAAACACACACGAATTCGTCAACTTCGAGAAAGCAACTGGCTCGGAGATCGAAACCTGGACGGAAGCGGACCACTATTAGTCTGGAACTTTGTAAGAACGATGAATCTTTAGCGGTGTCTGGGTAAGGTTTCATGGGATTATTCTCATAAACCTTAAACACACACGAATTCGTCAACTTCGAGAAAGAACCTTGCTCCGAGATCTAAACCTGGCCGGGAGCGGACCACTATTAGTCTTGAACTTTGTAAGAACGATGAATCTTTAGCGGTTTCCGGGTAAGATTCCATGGGAATATTCTCAGAAACCTAAACACACACGAATTCGTCAACTTCGAGAAAGCAGCTGGCTCCGAGATCGAAACCTGGAAGTGAGCAGACCACTATTAGTCTGGAACTTTTTAAGAACGATGAATCTTTAACGGTTTCCGGGTAAGATTCCATGGGAATATTCTCAGAAACCTTAAACACACACGAATTCGTAAACTTCGAGAAAGCAACCTGCTCCGAGATCGAAACCTGGCCGGAAGCGGACCACTATTAGTCAGGAACTTTGTAAGAACGATGAATCTTTAGCGGTTTTCGGGTAAGATTCCATGGGAATATTCTCATAAACCTTAAACACACACGAATTAGTCAACTTCGAGAAAGCAACTTGCTCCGAGATCGAAACCTGGCTGGGTGCGGACCACTATTAGTCCGTTACTTTGTAAGAACGATGAATCTTTAGCGATTTCCGGGTAACATTCCATGGGAATATTCTCAGAAACCTTAAACACACACGAATTCGTCAACTTCGAGAAAGCAACTGGCTCCGAGATCAAAACCTGGCTGGGAGCGGACCACTATTAGTCTGGTACTTTGTAAGAACGATGAATCTTTAGCGGTTTCCGGGTAAGATTCCATGGGAATATTCTCAGAAACCTTAAACACACACGAATTCGTCAACTTCGAGAGAGCAACTTGCTCCGAGATCGAAACCTGGCCGGGAGCGGACCACTATTAGTCTGGAACTTTGTAAGAAAGATGAATCTTTAGCGGTTTTCGGGTAAGATTCCATGGGAATATTCTCAGAAACCTTAAACACACATGAATTAGTCAACTTCGAGAAAGCAACTGGCCCCGAGATCGAAACCTGGCTGGGAGAGGACCACTATTAGTCTGGAACTTTGTAAGAACGATTAATCTTTAGTGGTTTCCGGGTAAGATTCCATGGGAATATTCTCAGAATCCTTAAACACACACGAATTCGTCAACTTCGAGAAAGCAACTGGCTCCGAGATCAAAACCTGACCGGGAGCGGACCACTATTAGTCTGGAACTTTGTAAGAACGATGAATCTTTATCGGTTTCCGGGTAAGATTCCATGGGATTATTCTCAGAAACCTTAAACACACATGAATTCGTCAACTTCGAGAAAGCAACTGGCTCCGAGATCAAAACCTGGCCGGGAGCGGACCCCTATTAGTCTGGAACTTTGTAAGAATGATGAATCTTTAGCGGTTTCCGGGTAAGATTCCTTGGGAATATTTTCAGAAGTTAAAAAACTTAGCAGAATTGAAAAAAAAACTTAGCAGAAGTGAAAAAATTTAGCAGAAGTGAAAAAACTTAGCAGAATTGAAAAAACTTTGCAGAAGTGAAAAAAAATTAGCATAAGTGAAATTTTTTTTAGCAGAAATGAAAAAGTAGCAGGAAGACAAAACCCCTATGACGACTGTTTCTAAGAGTTGTGAAAGGTCCATGAGAAAAAATGACTACATCACAACTTCCATTTCAATCCCTCCCCGTCCATTTCAACCTTCCATCAATCTCTAACCGTCCATTTTTTTTTTTTCTTCCTTTTTTTCCTTTTCTTTTCTTTCCTTAACCTCCTCCACCACTTCTTTTCTTTTTCTTATTTGTTTTCTTTTCCATCGAACCACAGAAAGCACCTCCTCCTTCATTTGTTTCCTCCTTCTTCATCTCCCGAAAAACCATCAATCAAACCACCATCATCAACAAATCGAGCAAACAGGAGCTTCCTAAGTTCATCATCAACATATCGATTTCTTCTCCATCAACAAATCGAGTTTGTCAAGATCTGTTAATATCATCTGCAAATCGAGCTTCTTCATCAACAGATCGAGCTTTTTAAGCTCTGTTAGTACCTTCTCGATTTTTTACATGGGTCTGTAACTGATTGCAATAATTTTTTTATTTATTTTTGATTCATAATCAGTTACATTAAATTTTTAGGGTTGCATTAAATTTCAATCATTTCAATCATTAAATTTGTAGGGTTGCATTAATTTCAATCATTGAATTTACTTCAGTTGCATTAAATTTTTTGGTTGTTCGAATTTAAATCAGGTGTAGATGCATTAATTCAATTCTGCAAATTGTTGAAATTTATATTGAATTGTTTGATTTTTGCAGATTGAGCTTCAGAAAGTGAAGATGGGAGTAGGCGAAGTACAAATTTTTCTAAAAAGAAGTCTAATTGATGGTATGTATGCACTAGTTGGGACATTGTTTGATTTGTTCTGTGTAATGATAGAGGTTTGATTTGTTGATAGGGTCATTACTCTAACTTTTTTTTTTTTTTTTTTTTTTTTTTTCATGTTGCAGGTTCTAGTGACTTAGGTAGATTAATTCCAAATGATGAATAAAGATTGGGTTCGTTGGCCAAGGTAAAGCCAAGTCATAATTAACTGTCTTCATAGGGTCATGTCCTGTAGATGCATTTTTTTTCATTTGATGTGTATATATATATATATGTCTCATAATGAGATTAGTCTTAGTCTAACCATTGAATTGTTAATGTAGGGGGGAAGTTCCATACCAGGATGCAGTGAAGAAGTTCGTAGAGTTGACTTGTGAGAAACTTGGAAATCCTTCCAAGTTTAGTTGTCCTTGTGTAGATTGTAAGAATCTTGCTGTGCCACTTCCTACGGGTACAGTGCATTATCAATTTCTACAAAGAGGTATGGATCCTACTTACACCGAGTGGGTTCTTCACGGGGAGAAGGATAACACTTTGAATGATGTTCATGAAGAGGGAGCAACAAGTCAATGTACTTTCTATCAGATGTGGACAAATGCTAATGTTGATTTTGCCGAACCAGAACAAGGGGTTGCTGAACCTAGGCAAGACGATGGGTCGCAGAACTAGGACGAAGGATTGCTGAACCAGATTAAAGAGGCTGACTTCCCATTATACCCCGATTGTAAAACACACACAAAACTATATATGACTATTGAATTGTATAGGAACAAGACAGTAAATGGTTTATCTCGAAGAGCTTTTGATGAACTTCTCAAGACAATTGGTTCCGCGCTTCCCCCAGGTCATTGTCTTCCTAAATCAACGTATGAAGTGAAAAAGTTGCTGAAAGCTTTCCAACTAACTTATGAGAAAATACATGCATGTGAGAATGATTATTGTTTGTTTAGAAAGAATTTGAAAGATGCAGATGAATGTCCTAAATATCACTATTCTAGGTGGAAGGAAGACACATCTAACATGGATGACGATGCTGACATGATAGACAAGCCCAAAAAGAAGATACCGGTGAAGGTTCTTAGATACTTCCCCCTTGTGCCGAGATTAGAGAGATTGTATAAATCAGCAGAGTTAGCTCAGCAGTTGATATGGCACGCGGCACATAAGAGTAAAGATGGGAAGATACGTCATCCAACAGACTCTTTGGCTTGGAGGCACATAAACAAAAAGTTCCCCGAGTTTACTTCAGAATCGCGTAATTTGCGTCTTGGGCTTGCTGCTGATGGATTTAATCCGTTTGGCGATCTTTCCCCAACCCACAGTTGTTGGCCGGTGTTGCTTGTGGTATATAATCTCCCCCCTCAGCTATGTATGCAAGGCGAAAATATTATTTTAAGCTTGCTGATTCCAGGAAAGAAACAACCAGGTAGAGACATCGAAATATACTTGCAACCACTGATTGATGATCTGATTAAGTTGTGGTATAACGGCGTGGAGGTTTATGATTCGTTTAGTAAGACAATGTTCAATTTGAAGGCATTATTGATGTGGACGATAAACGATTTTCCTGCTTATGGTAACCTATCTGGATGTAAGTATAAAGGGAAGGAAGCCTGCCCTCTTTGTGGTGATAATACTCTTTCAAACTGGTTACCGTTTAGTCGTAAAACTGTTTACATGAATCATAGGAGATTTCTACCTTATAATCATCCTCTTCGATCTAGTAAGAAGAAAGCCTGTTTTAATGGATAGATTTAGAGGAAGGAAAAGCCACCTCTTATGTCTGGTGTTGTGGCTTTTGAACGTCAGAGCAGTATTGTGAATGATTTTGGGAAGGCGGAGCAGAACGAGGTGGAGAAAAAGAAAGAAATAAATGGAAAAGAAGAAGAATAAGCATAAAAAGGGACAGAGTAGAGCGGAAATAGGTGAAAATGACGGTAACTCTAAATGTGGGAAGCGGAAAAGGGCAGTTGCTACTGATGCCGGTACGAGTGCTGCTGCTAGTTCTGGTGCATAGGATTTTGACCATCCGATATTCACCAAACGGTCGATATTTTTCGACTTTCCTTACTGGAAGGTAAATTCTAACATCAAATTATCTTCTTTTCACTCTTAAATTCCTATATGCATTGTAAATCTCAGTGCTAGCTAGGTTCCCAACCGTATATATGATGATGTTGTTTCCCTGTTATGAAACGTACGACTCGAGTGACTTGCATGCTCATACTTTTTATGTTATATATGTTTCTTCCTTCCTATATAGGAATTGTTACTACGGCATAATATTGATGTTATGCATATGGAAAAAAAACGTCTGTGAGAGTGTCATTGGTACTATATTGAATATAAAGAGCAAAACAAAAGATGGATTAAATTCCCGTAATGATCTGGAAAGTATGGGAATCAAATAAGAATTGCATCCAAAAGACATAAATGGCAAAACGTGGCTTCCACCAGCACCATGTAACTTAAGCGAAAAGGGAAAGGCTATATTTTATAATAGGATGAGAAATTTGAAGGTTCCATATGGGTATAGTTCTGATCTTAGGAGGCATTTCACGAAAGATGGTTGCTTGGGCTTCCTGAAGGCTCATGATTACCATGTTCTTATGCAACAAATACTACCTGTAGCTTTGAAGGGACTTTTACATGATGGGCCAAGTACTGCGATCAATCGGTTATGTTCTTATTTTAACGAAATATGCCAAAGGACAGTTGATCTCACTAGATTATTAGAACTTGAAGAAGAAATTGCTAAGACTTTGTGTATGTTGGAGATGTACTTCCCTCCATCATTTTTTGATGTGATGGTACACTTGACAATTCACCTAGCTCGAGAAGTGCGTTTATGTGGACCCGTGCAATATCGTTGGATGTATCCATTTGAAAGGTATTACTTGTTTCATTAGTATTAATACTTTTGTTTTCTTGTTTCATGTAAACAGAAAAAAAAAACTTAAGTATACATTGTTAAAATATCGCAGGTATTTGAAGACATTCAAAGAATATGTAAAAAATTACGCACAACCTGAAGCATGTATAGCAGAGTGTTACCTGGGAATGGAGTGCGTCAGGTATTGTGATGTTCATGCGGACAATGCAGATGAAGGAGAAGTAAATCATAGCCGTAATGAAGACAATCAACATGATTCCACATCGGCAGGGCGTCCTCTTTCTAAAGGTGTTCAAGTGTATATTGGTAGTGATATGATGAAGATCCCTCATAGATATGTGCTTTTTTACACAGCAGTAATTGACCCATATAGAATGTAAGTATGACGTTATATGTTCATTTCTAGTTGTTATCAGTTAATACCTTTAAGGGTCTTTTTCATATTATTATTTTTCTTATTAGAATGCATATGGATGAGTTAAGATCTTCCGGTACTGGCACTGAAGACCAACTCTTTTCCATACACTCAGACACATTTGCAGATTGGATACGGCAAAAGGTACATGCGCCACCACTTGGTCATTTGTTAGTTGTTATCAGTTAATACCTTTACGGGTCTTTTTCATATTTTTTTTTTTGTTATTAGAATGCATATGGATGAGTTAAGATCTTCCGGTACTGGCACTGAAGACCAACTCCTTTCCATACACTCAGACACATTTGCAGATTGGATACAGCAAAAGGTACGTGCGCCACCACTTGGTCATTTGTTAGATGTTTGCAGTTTAGATTCATTTTTCCTGAGTAGTATCTCTTTTTTGCATTACCCACAAAACAAGTTATATTTCAGTATTAGACATGATTTCCGTCAAAACATAGAGCTTGCGCCCTTTACTGTGGTCACTTTTTAGCTTTTACCAAGCCAAAACATAGAGCTTGCGCCCATTACTGTGGTCACTTGTGTTCTGTTAACTAAATTATATTTATATAGGTTAAAATGCAAATTAGTCAAGGCATATCAGTATCAAATACAGTAGAGTGGTTGACATATGGTCCTTTATAAAAATGTGTATCATATAAAGGCTTGCAAATAAATAGGTCAAGGTTTATCACGAAGGATATTCAAAGAGTCACACAAGAAAGTGGTGTTTCAATTGAGTCAAAATCTTTAGTTGCAGCATCACAAATAAGAAGTGGTTTATATGGTGTTTTAGAACAAATTCTAGTGTTGGACTACCAGCATATGTTTCAAATTCCCGTATTCAAATGTGACTGGGCTCACACCTATTTTGGTGTCAAGCTAGAAAAAGGATTTACATTAGTCAACTTACGTCAGCATAAGAACCAATATCAGAATGATCCATTCATTTTAGCATCACAAGCCCGGCAAGTTTTCTATCTCGAGAGTCAGATGCATCTAATTGGTTTGTGATGTTGAAACCACCACCTAGGGGTTTCCATGAATTAGAGGAATACAATGAACACGAAGACACAAGTTGCCAACCAGTGGGTCCTTCAACTCTTGGCTTACAAATGGATGACGAGACTGAGACTTATGCAAGAACCGATGCTGAACCTATTTTAGTGGTTCCGACAAAGAAGAAGAACAAGAAAAATAAGAAAAAGAAAAAGAAAAAGAAGTGCCACTGATGGTGGGTTTAGTCTTTTCATTTCTACTGAATTTGGGTATTTTGTTTCTTTCATTTTGCTTCAGATTGTATTTTTTCTTTTAAAATGACATGCTATTTGTTTCTCTTTAATTATGACTTGCAATATTGTTGGTATGATATGCTATCTGTTTCTCTTGAGATGAACCCCCCCTTTTTAACTCCGCTACTGAAATGATATATCATTTCATTACCGGACTCAAGCCCGGATAAAGGAGGAGAGAAAAGGTGATTTATTGAGTTTTAAATGAAGATTTTCTAAAGTAATGTGCAGAAATTGGTTACTTGAATCATGCACTGGTCTCTAGTTCTGCACTTTGTTTTTTTTTTTGCAGTGAATTTCTTGCTTTTTTGCAGTCAATATACTTCAGTACTTTGAGCATTTGCAGCTTCTTCAGGACTGGTGTTTGCTTCACCAAAACTTGCATGAATCTAGTACTGTGAGTGTTGATTGAAATGTGATTGCAGGCCTTGTATAATTCAGAGAATGCCTTGTATGTTTCAGGCAAAGTAATGCATTTGCTGCTCTCTTTTTTAAGGCTCAGTTGAAAGTTTTTATACATATATAAGTAAATATAAAATATAATCACACATGTAAATGTGGAAAAATGGTTGGAATCTTAGACTTGCACAGAGGAGGCTTAGGTTTGACTCACCTGAGCTTCATTTTTTTTCAAAGTTATTTTTTCATTTTACAACTCTTATAAAGGTTGCAGAAGGTCTATTTATCCTCTTCTTCTTATCTATTCAATCTCCCTATCAATTATTCTCCTCCACTTATCTTCTTTTCCTTCATTTTTTCCTCCTCCATCTCCCGCAGAACCTCCTGCTTCATCTCCTGAACCACGAAATTTTAAAAACCCATCAATAGATCGAGCTTAAGATTTATTCACCACCAACACCTTCTCGATCTGTTAAGGAAAAGAAGGTTAATTTATTCACTTACACAGGTCTGATTCCATAACCCATTTTAGGGTTTTATTATTTTTTTGATTTCCCGTTCTGTTTAACTGCTAGTATACTGAGAATGATGATACAGTTAAAATTAGTCCTAGATAACAAGATTAGCCAACACTGAATTAGGATTTAAAAACACTTAGGACTTTAAGTGAATCAGTGGGAACATGTGTAGATTTCAGAAATTTTCTTCAATTAGCCTTTAAAAACACTGAATTAGTCATGGGTGGAGGTGTGAAAGACTTTCCAAGTAGCAGTAGTAGCAGCAACAATAGCAACTGTAAGATGAGAATGAACAAAATCCTAACTGAGTGTGCTATGTGTGAACAAGGGAATCATGAGACAAAAGTGTGTCCTTGGCTCTATTCTAGGTGCAAGCATGTTCCTTGTAATGGTGTGAGAGCATTTCTACGATCTAAAACAATTGAAACCTATGGAAAAATGTTTTTCAAGTGCACCATACCTACCTGCACCTACTTTGGATGGTTTAGTGATGCTTCTGACCCTTGCAAAGCCAAGTTGTTCTTATTGCCATCAGAGAACAGCTGTGATGCTTGTGGAGAAGATGATCACTCTTATAAAAATTGTCCACTGCACAATCAGTTGTTTTTCTCTTAAACCTGCAATTACAAACTTAACCTGAAAATATGCAACAACCAACACAATAAGCACATAGCTTACCTTGTATGTGAATAATGTGGAGATTTTACATGGGCTTCAGATGCTATCTTCATTGCTACAAAAGAAAAAGTTACAGTTTCTACAAAGAAAATGGCTAATCTAGTTACAAATATAGGGAAATGTCTTCATATGTAATAACATTTCATTTTATGTGTAAAACCTGATTTCATTTTATCTGTTTCAGATTTCATTTGTATGACTTATAATATTGTTGGTATGATATGCTATCTGTTTCTCTAGAGATGAACCCCCCTTTTTAACTCCGCCATTGAAATGATATCTCATTTCATTGCCGGTCTCAAGCCCGGATAAAGGAGGAGAGAAAAGGGTATTGAGATGGTCTCTAATTCTTCACTTGACGAGAAAAACAGGTAACACATCCTATAAAGTCCAAAACTTTGAGCATTTGCAGCTTCTTCATGACTAGTGCTTGCTTCACCAAAACTTGCATGAATCTGGTACTTCGGTCAGGATATAGATATACACCTCCACTTGTTTCATTCATTTAGATTTTGAGATATAGAATCTGGTACTGTGTGTGTTGATTGAAATGTGATTGCAGGCCTTGTATAATTCAGAGAATGCCTTGTATGTTTCAGGCAGAATGGCGCATTTGCTTGCCTTTTTTTTAAAGGCTCAGTTGAAATTTTTGTTGAATATAGATGTACATGTACAATATAATCATACATGTAAATATGGAAGGGTGGTTGGAATCCTAGTCTTAGGCATAGGAGGTTCAGGTTTGATTCACCGTAGCCTCATATTTTTTTCAAAGTCAATTTTTCATTTTACAACCCTTGTACAGGTTGTGAATATTAATCAGAATAAAAAGTACAAATCTACCAATATTGTGAATCCGGAAGGATGGTTGATGACTTGTACTAACACACAGTAGGCTTGGGTTCGAATCTTTCGAAGAACATTTTTAAAAATCATTTTTTTTTAATCTTCAACAACCCTTATGCGTGTTGTTATACAGTTATTCACTACCTTTAAGATATAAGTTGTAAAGTCTAAAGGTGGTCACTTCTCTCTGCAACCCTTTTCACAAAAAAAGTTGTGGTTTTTAATTCTCGTCACTACTCTTTGGACCTCTTTCGTCCTAAGAGTTGGACGGTTTTTTACTTTGACAACTTTTTCATTGGAAAAAGTTGTAAAACATGCTACCTTTTACAACTTTAAAATTACGAGTTGTCAATCTACAGTTGTAGGTTACTATTTTTCCCGTAGTGTATTATGCATTCGTCTCTAAGACCCATTTGTTTGAATGTCTCGTAGAATAGGATTTCAACAGAACTTCCTCCGTCGATCAGTATCTTAGGCATGTCCCATGGCAATGCCTTTGGTTTGTCTCCCTCATCTTCGTGCTCCGGGAGCGCGATAGCCATCATGACCACTAGCGGATCGTTGTGGTTTTGTCCTCCATCAGGTGCCTCAGAGGCTGAAAAGCTGATAGGTTGTTTCATCCACTCTTGCATGGGAGGTTCTTTTTCCATATTGAAGACTTCGTCCCCTTCGAAGTTTCTCTTGTGAATTCGCCCCGTGATGCTACCTTCGGGTGTGGGAGCAGTGATAAATGAATGCGATATCGTACTGCATCCCAAGTATTGTGCCTCGTGGGGGATTTCTACGCAATGCACATGTGTTCCTGCCACTAGTGATAGACGCATTTATGTGTCTATTTTTATCTCTTTTGTGTATACTGTTAGTACCCATTTTTGTACTAATTTTGGTATTTTATCCCTTTGTAGGTGTTTTCGGAGGAATAGGCTTTTGCGGCAAAATTGGCTCGAAAAGTTGTTAAAGATACCTGGAAGGACATTTGCTATTCGGACTCTCATGTTGGATAAGGGGTAACCCATTTCAAGGCAACTGCTAAGCACAAACCGGGATTGGATAAGGGGCGACCATCTTCACCATTTGAAATGAAAATTTTGGCGGGAAACTATTTTACAGTTGCGGAAGTTTTCTGATTCAGTTTCTAACCGAGATTTCAGGGGATTTGTTCACGGGAATGGTTGGGACTACCCTGTTACATCAAAACAGGGTTAGTAAGGAAGTTGGTTATGTTAAAAAAGGCAGAGTTAATCGGTACTCTTTAAAACAGAAAAAAAAGTTTCTCGGGAAAGTTAGTTTTGGTTATTTAGGGAAGGTACACAAGTGTTAAGGAAAGATAATCCTCTGGGATTCTATATGATCAATACAGAAGAGTTTGGAAAGGTAAAAACACCTAGAGATGCGTTGACAGAGAAGAAAAAAAAAAAATTCGTAACTTGAAGAGAAAGAAAAACCCCAAAGATATTCTCGAATTTTCTTAGCCCTATGACGTACAAAAGAGTTGGTTCGAGTCCAAAAAGGGTTATGAACACTTTGGGGGAAGTTAAGAGCCTTAGAGAAAGCCAGAAAATCAGAGACGAAATTGTTTTCTGCTGCTGCTGCGAAGAAGGAATGAAGAACATAAGACTCACATACAACAGTCACAGAGGCAGACTTATTTTCAGTGACAACCAGTTTCTATCGTTCCTGTCTGCAGTCACCGAAGCCTTTATACAACGATTCAGTATTCTGTTTTAGACTTTCAGCGACTACAGTATACTATTTTCTCCCTTTTAATCAATTTTTGAGCTATAAACATGTATTTTGAGAACATGATTAATATGAGGAGCTAAGCCCCTTAGCCGAGGCGACGGAGGAAGCCATTGTACCATGAAAAGTGGTATAATTCTATTTTAATTATTTTTGCAATTTTTTATATGATTATTTGCATAGAACTAATATAGGAAAATTCATTTTTATTGAGTAGTTGTGAATTGTTTTGATGGAGCATGCTAGGTTTCAAAACTTTTGATGTTTCATGCTTTATGTTTACAATTATTACTTCAAAAATCTATTAGAGGCAAAATATTAGAATCACTTTAAAAAAAAAAAGAATTGCATGAATATTGATTAGAGTTTATCACTTAATTGGTTAATGGTGGAATCCAGAGTCTCGGTGTTTTTATATTTTTGATACACCTTTATTTAATTGTTGAGTTTAATTTGAGTCTAAAAAATCATTCACAAGTCTTAAAGTTTGAATCTTTTTACTACTACAACTACAAAACACATCAATTTTTGGCGCCGCCGACGCGGACTTGTTTTTAGGGTTTTAGATTTATTTTTATTCTATTTTACGTTTTTGGGTATTTGTCTGTTGTCTACAGGTTTTGGATTGTAAAGAAAAAAATTGAGCCAAGGAGTTTGGTGATTTCGTAAAGACTTGGAGCAAAAGATTAAAGCGAAAAGAACGGAAAAGAAGACAACTTTTTTTTTTTTTTTTTTTTTTTTAGGGTTTTGTTTATTTTTTTTAGAAAAAAGAAAAAAAAAATTGTATTAGGGTTTCTTTATTATTTTGTAATCTTTCTTTTTTATTTTTGGACTTTTTGGACACTATTTTTATTTTTTATTTTTATATACCCTACGGAAGGGTATCCTTAAATATAAAAACTGTTTACAGAGAAGGAGGACAATTACGATATTTTCTCTACACCTTCGGTTCGTACACTGACACAGGAGTCAGTGGCCCGAGTCGACTACAACCGATTCATCCCCCGTCTGGAACGGGAGGTAAGATTCTGAACACTCGCGAATCCCCTGTCAGCGAGTTACTGTATTCCTTAAGGTGCATATCTGTTGAGGTTCTGAATACGGACATTTATTTTCCTAGTAAAGGGCAAGGCCTGGCCATACAAGATAAGGGTTCGGATTTCATCACCGTTCTCTTCTTGCCCGCCTTAGGAAAACGATACCGAACGTGAATCCAAGCTTAAAATTTTGACTAGAACAAGACCGATAAGGTAACGAGCTTATAGGAAAGTCGTTCAAAAGGATCGTATTGGGTATTTTGTTAGCCTAGCTCAAAGTTCAGGAAGATTACTGGAAGTCGATTAGAGCCGCCTTGTAACCCAGGGAAGCGTTGCCAAAAAAGTGGGGGTATCAAAGATCCTCTGATCTTCTCCTACTTCTCTTCGACTTACTTTATTCGGATCGTCCTACGAGGTTTGCTAAAATTATACCCAGTTGCCTCTTGGAAGAGTAGAAGCTGGTCTAGAAACAATCTAAGTGGAGCCATCATTCTTTTTGTTTTCTAGAAATCAATAGGTTTGATTTGGTTGAGTCGTCTTTGATTTGTGATTGCTCACCCTTCCAATTTGGGAAACTCTTGTATGCCTGAACGTAAAAGAGACGCCCTAGGTAGATTTGTTAAAGAAAAACCTAGCAGTTCTAAGCGTCTCGATTACCTTAATCTAGAAAGTCCGATTTCGGAGAGTCCTGTTTTGAACATTCTCCTGAAGAGAGAATCCCTAATACTCCGATAGTACCAGAAATGGCTACTTTGAAAGCTTTGTTGAATCTGACTAGGACTACTCGTCCTTCGTGTATTAAGTTAGCTGACACATAAGCCAATTATGAACTTAAACCTGGGACCATACAGATGCTCCCAATCTTTTTAGGGAAAGAAAATGAAAACCCTTATTTCCATGTTAGGGATTTTGAAGAAATTTGCAATACCCTAAGAATTAGAGGCTTAGATTTTGATGCTTTGAAACTTAGGTTATTTCCCTTTTCCCTGAAAGATAAAGCCAAATCGTGGCTGTATAGTTTGACTTCTAAGTCAATGAACAACTTATATCTGCCTTTTTCAGTAAGTTTTTCCCTAGGCACAAAACATCGTCTATTAGGACGCAAATCTGCACATTCTCACAACAAGAGGGAGAATCTTTGTATAGGTATTTGGAAAGGTTCAATGATTTGTTAACACAATGTCCTCACCATGGTTTAGAAAAGGTTAGGCTAGTTCAGATCCTTTATGAGGGTTTAGATTATTCCACAATATCCACGGTTGAAGCTTTGTGTACAGGTGGGTTTGAGAACCAAACTGTTGATGCGGCAATGGAATTTTTGAATGAAGCCGCCGAAAAGACCCAACAATGGGAAAATAGTAGGGAACCCCGAAAAACAATTCTTCTAAGCAGAGGAAATGTTAATAGGGTAGAAGGAGGCTATGAATCAGATGCCAAGATTGCAGCGATAGCTAAAAGGTTAGAAGCTTTAGAAATGGGTCACACTAGTGGTAGATTTGAGCCTTTTTGGGAAGACCATAATAATGAAGAGCAAGCCAATGCTCTTTATAATAACACTAGACTTGATAATCGTCAGAAATTTGATCATATTCAGAAACCTATAATCCTGGGTGGAGAAACCATCCGAACCTTTCATGGTCTAAGGGCCAGGGTCAAGGTCAGTTTAGTAATTCGAATGCTTCTCCAGGTTTTGGCTATACTAAGAATCCTTCAGGATCAGCTCAGTTTCAGGATCATTCTGATAAGAAAATTTTGAGTCTAGAGGAATCTCTCGCTTTGTTAACCCAACAAACTACAATGTTTCATCAATCGATGATACAAGGTTTAGATGAAAATAAAAAGATGGTCCAAGATAATTCTTAGGCTATTTCCGAGTTAAAAACCCAGGTTAGTTTGATAAATGAGTCTTTGAGAGAAAAAGGAAGGTTTCCTAGTAAAACACAACCCAACCCTAGAGGAGTTCATGAAGTAGGTACAAAACCATCGAATCAATTGAATGCTATTAGAACCCTTAGGAGTGGTAGAGTTGTAGACAATAAGGTGAACATGCCCGAAAGTGAGCAAACTGTAGTTCACCTATCAGGACCATCCATAGCTGATAAGACTGATAAAATCTCTGATGATGTCAATTCGGTTCCTGAGAAGCCCTATTTTATTCCTAGAGCCCCATTTCCACAGCTACTAGTACCAACAAAGAATGAATCCAACTTTAATGACATTATGGAGGTTTTTAAGAAAGTTACCATAAACCTTCCGTTACTAGAAGCAATTATGCCAAGTTCCTCAAGGATATGTGTACGCGAAAGCGAAAGCTTAGTGTCCCTAAAAAAGCCTTTTTAGCCTGTCATGTAAGTTCGATCATTCAGAACACCACAACTCCTAAGTATAAAGACCCAGGTGCCCCTACCATAGCTTGCACGATAGGAAAACACAGGGTAGAAAAAGCTTTACTTGACTTAGGAGCTAGTGTGAACTTACTTCCGTACCATTTGTACTTACAACTGGGACTTGGTGAATTGAAACCCACCAAGATAACACTGCAGTTAGCTGATAGGTCTGTTAAAATTCCTCGTGGTGTGATAGAAGATGTTCTTATTGAGGTCGACAAGTTTATTTATCCTGTGGATTTTGTAGTCCTAGATACACAACCTGTCCCTGACCCAGAGAATCAAATACCGGTGATTTTAGGTCGCCCATTTTTAGCCACGTCTAATGCTGTTATCAACTATAGGACCGGACTTATGAACATATCCTTTGGTAATATGACCACTGAACTAAATGTCTTTAATGTTACTAGACAACCTTCTGATGATTTAGAGGAAGTGAATATGATTAGTACTTTGGTTCAGGATCTAGTTCAGGATAATTGGGACGATACTTTGTTTGGTGACTCGTTAGATGAATTTGATGAGACAATTATCTTAGGTAAGATAGATGACCAAACTTTAGAACTAGAAGAAGCTCTCGAATATTTTAAGGACTCTACAGACCCAGAAATTCAGTCACTAGTGTTAGGTCTTTCTGTGAGTAATGATGACTCTAAGTTTGGGGGTAGAGAACTGGAAGAAGCTCTTGATTATTTTAAAGACACTGAGGATCTGGAAATTCAAGCAATAATTAGAGGTTTGTCTGAGAATACTGACTACCCTAATTTTGGGGGTAGTGATGGTCAAGTATCTTTATTAGAAGTCCCTAACTTGGGACTCGAGTCTAGTGTGCCTGAGGTATTACTTGAGTCTGTCCCGACTCCACAATCTGATCCTCCTGATACCGTCCGGGAAGTGGGAACTCATAGTTCGGAAAAATATGTTTGTCAAAACACTCACATGAAGCCTAAGAGGGCGTCACATATAAACCCAGTTGTCTTGCAAGAAAGTTTAGATCAGGTTGTGCTCCGTCTGTTAATTTTTCTAATCCTGTGCAGTTGTCTCATATTAGTGGCAGTATTATTTGGTTCTGATGACCCACAGTTATTTCGACTACTGATATATGATTTGAAAGGTAATTAGCCATTTTATGGTACTTGATGTCTGGCTGAGGACTTTAAACTTAGCACTTCTTGGGAGGTAACCCATGCTCATGCAACACGGTAATATCTTTCCTTAACTCTTTTTCTTCAAATGGTAACAGTTTCTCCTTGTTCATGCTTTTAATTTTATCTTTAGAACATTGAGGACAATGTTAGATTTAAGTTTGGGGGTATGGGAGAAACTTTTTAGTTGTATTATAAACTCCAGAGCCTAGAAATTTATGCCTATTAAGGATGGCACTAACCAATCTAAGTGGATGGAAGCATTTTGGTTTTAGGAGTTGAGGAACCAATCTGACTAGATGGAAACATCTATAAGAGTCTATTCATAAAAGCACGGAGCTCAGGTGTTAGAAATAACATGATAGTTTCACCGTATCTCGGAATCATCTTATTACTTCTGTTTTTATTTTTGCAAATTTTTATGTTGATGTCTGCTGGGTTGAAATAGGGTGATTGAGTTACTAAAAAAAAAAAAAAAAAAAAAAAGACCAAACCAATTAGACCAATCGGAATAAATATTAACACTTGGATAGCAATATGTGTGTGTTCTCCCTGTCTCCGTCGCCTAAACAAGCGTGGAATGCAGGATCCACGGGAATTACCATGTAATCTGCTGACAAGAAGCATGCACTTGGATCCAAAAGATCTAATCATGTCGTTAATAAAATAAAATAAATAAAATAAAGGTTTATTATAAAGTCGACCGCTGGTCCTCTTGTATATGCCAGCTGAGTTGATGTAGATTTAGGATTGTCGACCACTGGTTCCCTTGTATATGCCAGTTGTGTTGATATTAGTCCAGACCAGTATCTCAATCCACTAGGTCATAGGTTCATCTTGGCATTGAAGTCCATTCGCAACCATCTACTTCTATATCCATCTTCTTAATCTATTCATGTGATTTGTTTGATTCCGGATATTGATGTCCATA
Source organism: Papaver atlanticum (assembly GCA_023531105.1). Taxonomy (NCBI): domain Eukaryota; kingdom Viridiplantae; phylum Streptophyta; class Magnoliopsida; order Ranunculales; family Papaveraceae; genus Papaver; species Papaver atlanticum. The sequence goes on from JAJJMB010005117.1 coordinate 2,966,496, forward strand.
GTGCGACTATCTGAGTAGAGCTCTGTCACTTATATATGAATTTTAGTATACTTGAGTGCAAACTCATATACAACAATTTGAATTTCATATCAGGGTACTTCCTCCCGTAATCAATAAGTATGCCAACCAAGGAGATTCTTTAGTGCATTCCAAGGTTTTGCGTAAATAGCTAGGGTCTGGAGTAAAGGTTTTGTGGGTACACCTCTGGTAAACCCTCCCGAGACTATAACTCGGCCACTGGGGCCACCTAGGGGTTTAAAGGCTTGTTGCACATGCTAAGTGCAATCGACGATGCCTGCGACAGTGAGTTAGGATTTTATTTTGTAGTTTTGATTTTCTCGGGACTAGCAAATAATAACTCGGCCACCCTGTGATGCTACCTTCGGGTGTGGGAGCAGTGATAAATGAATGAGACTATAACTCGGCCACCCCGTGATGCTACCTTCGGGTGTGGGAGCAGTGATAAATGAATGCGATATCGTACTGCATCCCAATTATTGTGCCTCGTGGGGGATTTATACGCAATGCACATGTGTTCCTGCCACTAGCGGGATCGCTGGTTGCACGATATACTCCTGGAGTTTACCGTCATCAATCATGTCTTGCACCATTTTCTTCAGATCTCTGCACGAGTCGTTTGGGTGGCTATAGAATTGGTGGAATTCGCAGTAATCTGTCCGATTCTTAGCTCGCTCGGGATGTTGTCCCCTATTCCATGGATAGGTGATCTTGCATTTACCATTGATCTTCTTAAAGATCTCGGATATGGGGGTGTTTAGCTTCGTGTAGACTGGGTCTACAAACTTTCCCTTCTTCTTTTGGGCTTGGTCTCGCCCTTTCCATCCTCCACTTCGATGTTTATCGAACTGTGTAGACCCGTTATTGGGTCGCCCTGCTCCTCAGGCTTGCATCTGAGAGTTCTGTGAATCTACCACATTTGCTCCTCTACTGTTTCCTTTGATCAACTTATCGTAGGTCCCGTCTTGGAGTTCTTGAAGGGCTATATAGTCCTCTTGAATCTCTCTTAGTTTTCCTAGACATGTTGGCATGGTTTCGTACATGCGAACGAATATGAGGTCTGTCTTCCTTAGAAAGTTTTTGAAGCCCAATATCGCATAAGCCTCTGGGACTTTTCCAATCTCGGCACACAATTTTCTCCAGCAAGTTACAAGAGATCAGAGCGACTCGTTTGGTTCTCGATCTAATTGGAATATCATGTCGATCTCTGGATTTACTTGGCTGTTATGCATGTATCTTCTAAGAACAGCTCGGATAGGTGGTCGAATGACCTAACCGATCCTTTTGGTAAATTATTGAACCACATTAGGGCCTCGTATTTTAGGATTGCCGGAAAAAACCTACATATTACGACATCTTAATGACTCCATTGGGTTAAGGTCATGCGATAAGACCTTAGATGATCAATCGCATCACCGGTTCCGTTGAAGGGAGATGTGAATGTTGGGAGCGAGCATTTCCTTGGAAATGGTTGAGCCAATAGGCTCCCTGCTAGGGGGTACTGCCCTTCCTCTTGTATTACTTCTGCCAACTTTTGGCCTCCTTGCCGTCCCGTAGCCTCTCTGCATATTGCTTCGAGATGACAGAGTCGGGCTCATAGTTGATCGTCATTGTGCCTTGACTCGTCCTTCTTCCTCCGTCCTTGCGCTCTTTCGGGCGAGAAGGAAGCTTCTGGGCGGAGATACCTTGATCGTCCTGAGTCCTCGTCCGATTGTTCGATGTACGACATAATCTTCAAGAGAGTTGACTTTGATGTTTCCCCTCGTTTGGGGTTTATGGCTGCATGGTTCTCGGCAACACAGTTGGTTTTAATTTCGTTTTCTTTCTTCTTTTCTCGCCTATGCTTGGGATCGGCATCGTACGATCCCTCGGATGGGCTCTCCTACTCGTGCGGGACTCCTCGGCTCCCTTTAGGAAAGCGATCCTCTATCTCCTCGTTTGAGGTGTCAGGGATGTGGACTCGTTCATCGTCCTGCAAGTTTTCAAAAGGATTCTCCTCCTCGGGGGTCTCCTCTATGAAAGGGAGTGGCATCCTTTTCTTCGTTTTGCGTCTTAGCTTACGGTTTTTCCATTCTAACCTTTTGTTATGCCGTTCTAACTTTATCATTCTTTCCTCCTGCGCTTTCAGAATAGCTGCCAGAGTCGTAATGGCATCTCCAAGGTTAGAAGTGCCATCCTTCTTTGCCTCGTTGTTTACCGTTTGCCTTGGCAAAGGATTCAACCCTCCTGGTTGAGTTAAATGGATATCACCCTGTCTTTCGAAGGGGTTTCCCTCTTCGTCAGATCTAGAGTTTTCTGTTAACCCTTCCCGATATTGGTTATCGGGCTGTCCCTCTCCTGGGAGTACACCATTGTGTATAGCCTCGCCTGGATCCATCTCGTCTAGTCCTTCAGATTGGGCTCCGCCATTTTCACCTTGGCTCGTACGAGCAGATCGCCTCGTCACCATCGCCTTACCTGCGATGTATGCAATAATGCTTAATTTGTCCTTTCTTCTAGAAAGACGGGACCCTAAATTTGCAGGTCACGTGCAATTACTAAGTCATAGTTTAGACTGGACAGTTTAGTGCAGGAAGACTTTTCAGTAAATTTTGGAGACATGTGAAGATGTCAAAACATTCCCTACTTGCATAAAGTGTTAGTGATGGAAAAAAGGTGTTTTGTTTGTCTCTTTTTTCGAGAAAACTACCTCCTTCTACACGTCATACCTTTACTGGGAAAAATCAAGTTATGACGATTGAGCACGTTTTCCCATTTTAGGAAATATTTCTCATCATCTTTGAACTTTTGATTTTGAATAAACTTTGAGTTTGGTGAATGATTATGTACTCATTTATCTTTCCCCTTGACTTAGAGTTAGATTTCTAAGAAGAAGACTATGGATTATTTTTAGTTTCTAAAGAAAATGAAGAACATCATGAATAAATTGTCTTTCTAACTTTCATAGGATAGTATTTTCTCTATGAAGTTTACAGACTTAAATTTTCCCAGCTCTTTCATGGAGGAGATCGTCTGAGCACTGTTTTGAAGTGGTTTAGGCTCCATTTTGACTCCGATCTTCAACTCTCATGAGCATCTTAAGGAAAATCTCAAAAGAACAAAAATCTTAAAGAAAATCAATGAAAAAGATGAAGATCTGATGATTCTAAGGCTCTTCAGGACTTCACTGATCGTAAGGATCGTGTTGTGTCCGAGATCTACTCATGAAATTTACAGAAATCTACACTGTGGCATAAAAACCACTTCTCTTAGAGAGATATTGAAAAACTATAAAGCTGTTTACTAGGGAGGTAGATTAGATCTTCATACCTCCCTATTTATAGCGCCAAAATGTAGTTGCATCTTTTCTGATGGCTACACCCAAGTAGATCTAAAGGCTATAAAACTACTAACATTCAAGATTCAAAGATAAATAAGATGTAAAGAACATGAAAGTAAAGATTGACACAAGCATATAACGTGGTTCGGTCATGAATACCTACATCCACGGGAAAGAAGATGTTTTATTTATTGATTAAGGTCTTACCCTTGAAAGAGCTACAAATATTACTTAGATTTCTCACTCTCTCTTTATCTAAATCTCTCTCAGGAATTCTCTGTAGAAAGACCATCTAATCTTACATGTCCATTTCCTTCTACATGGACTGGTATTTATAGGTAAACTAGACTCGTGAAGACCTGGTCTCGCCGAGTTGGTGGAGCTATCGTACATTTTCTCATTACTTCGGACGAGCTCTATACTATCCCTCGTGATGGCCTGCTTGGTTCTCCTTCCGAGTTATCTCGCTCCATACGTCATCGTGTCGCTCTTCCTTGGGGAACCTCGTGCTGCATCATCCTTGGGTTATAGTATAGATCGCCCGAGCCTTCTGATATGATGTAGATTCGTCCACGCCTCTTCTGATCCTTCATTAAATGCAGTCCTTCTTTTTAGACTTGACCTGTCTGAGTCGATTAGTCCACTCTCTACACGCGTCATTCATGTAATGTTGTAGCAGGCGTCTCGATTCAGACGAAATCACCTTTTAGAGTATGATTCGATGCTCTTAGCTTATCACCTTATCATGATATCATCCCTTGAGATGTTGACACGTGGCCATCGGGTTATTTACCCTCACATAGTGTACAAGTGAAACTGATATTATCGGTGTACAAGTAAAACCGATATATCAGTCCGTACAGGACGATACACGCGTTTTTATCTTTTCTCCTTCGTATCGCCGATATTTTCAATATCGTAAAGATTTTTTCCGATATCCTATAAAAACCTTTAATAATTCGGCCTGTACAACCGATATTGACTACCTTGGGCGTGACGTGGGTCTACATTTCCATGAAGATCGACAACTATTGGTTTTGATCGTGATGAAGCACAATGTATTTTACTTTCCTTTTATGGGAGATTTCAATCTTATTGAAGAAGAAGAAGATAATTTCTAATGGCTAAATCAAAATTCAAAAGCCATACCCCTAGTATCATCAATTTCTTGTGTGAAAATCATGTATTTACATTTCTATTGTATCACAATTGTCTTGTTTTTGTGATACATAATCTATGTAATCTTTCATGTTTTTCGATCTTGATGTATTTGAAATTTTATCAATGAAATCAAGAAATTTATTCCTTCAAAAAAATTAATGGTTAGGACGCTTGGTGAAGTTTTAAAAGTTATCCAAAGAGTTCGCTGAGGTCTTTGTTAGTCTATGACCCTCATGCATCAAGTGCATGTTTTACGACCCAGACCCTAATTAACCATATACGATACTTTTGCAAAATATGTTTTTCCTTTTACCACTGTACTAACATGATACTGGCATAACTTACTAATATTTCATATTAAATACACACTATCTCACACTTTAATTTAGATACTATTTTTTTTCTACAAAAACTAACGATAGCTATTTATTGAAGCTTATATTTTTGGATATGTTCGTCTTACAAAAACTACGTACCCACAAAAATGAGCATATTCCGAAACGTATATCTCCACCATTTACTCCTTTGCAAATCAACTGTCCAAAATCAACGAATTTTCAACGGTTAAAATTAAGATCGGTAAATGATGAGGTTTAATATTTCAGAACACGCTCATTTTTTGTAGGTATGTGTGGCTTTGTTAGAAGAGCATATTCCCAAAATGCTAACTTCAAATACTTTATCTTTTGAGTTTTATTGAGAAAAATATCTCCCAAAATGTAAGATAGTGTAAATCTAAGAGTACGTAAGATATTTCGATTGTAAAAGTGTGAAGCTAAAGGATACCTTTAAAAACACGCATAAAGATAAAAATAATACCTTTGGCTTCTTGTTTGGCAAGAGGGATACAACTGGATTTTAGAGGTGAGAGGAGCCTAAAGGGTAAAATCCTAAAAATATCTAAACTGGAACAGTTTTTGCTTTGGCTTCAAGTAAGAGTCAGGAAACCCATGCAGATTAAGATTACAAGATGGATCTCTCACCGGTGTTGTAGATAAATGCAAGAAATTAAGTCCCTCGCTTTCCAAAGAGACTAGGTATTGTTTAGGGGTGGAAGCATGCTCGGAGACCGGACCAGTGTAGTCAAAATCGTTCTCCGAGGCCGATTATTCGTTGAGTAATCGCTACAGGCTATATGACCGAGGGGATTTCCAATTCCAAGTCATTTCTGATTTTTAGCGATTAAGGCGGATGATTTGTCCAATTTGGACCGATTTTTCAGAAAAACGAGTTAACGATTTTTCCGAGTTGGCCTTGCATGCACTAAAATCAGAAGATTTATTTTTGTGTAATCCCTCATATGGGAGTTATCAAATAGAAAAACCTTTAAATACATGATAAATATGTTCAATATAACAATATTACACAATTAATTACATGATAGTGTTAAATTTTAATTTTAATTAGGTACAAATCATGACTTATGAGCACCAATATCTCCCCTCCTTGAAAATGCTAAGTCATATAAGTTCCCACGTCGCACGGTGAGTGTGACACCCCTTTCAAATTAAATTAGATAAAATCTTTGGTCATTAGTAAACCTGGTGAGGATACTTGGCGAAAGTCTATTGGTCAGGACATTCAAAATTGGGCTACACTTCATTTACAACCGGTATTTAATCGTCCGCTAATAACGCCATCCACAACAATACTAACGTGAACAACTAACAGACTTTAAAAAAAAATATATCGTAAACTTTGTGTTCGGAATGAATTGATCCCGAGACCCACACTTCACAAAATTGCCACCTAACTGAGCCATTATCTATTCATAAAAACCACATATTTGTGTTATAACCAACAATATCTCAACATGAAATGTTTTATGCTTTTTTATAATTTAATATATGCTGCATTTTTATATGTGTAACGCATTAAACGTGGAGTAGCGAATTCCCAAATTTCTTCCGCATCACGCATATTTGACTGCATAGTTGACCGAATTCGCATTTTACTTAGCCGATTAATGCACGCGCTTTTGTTGATCCGAATTTTTGTCGGATGCTGCATTGCTAACTAGGCTTACCAGACTGACATTTATATTTGTTGTGGAAGAAAAATATATTAGGGTGATTATGTAGCAAAAAGTAGACAATATAATCGCATAAATGTATTGTATAACAAGTTTATAGACTTTTAAACAAAAATCACTATACAAAACAATGGTTATACAGCTATTGTTAGAGAAATTTAACATTTCTCTTTCTACATGTATGATGATGAATGGGACAAGCCCCTTAGCCGATGCTGACTTCTCATGTGAACATTGTTGACTAAACTAGAAGGTCAAAAAGAAATATATATTTTTTTTGAATAAGAGAAAAAAATAAAGTAATTTAAAGGACAACATTTTGATTACAAGATTATTAACACAAGATTATTGATTAATTATGGAGTATGCAAACAAGGTTTAGCGCATTTATGACGAGGCAATGCTCCGCCACACCAAAATAAAAATTCACACTTAACCCTCTGCGCAGTATGGGTTACATATTTGTTTGTTAAAAGAAAAAGAAGATTTGATGCATCGCCACACCGAATCGCGACGGGGCGTGATGAAGCCACGCCACACCAAATGGTAATCTCACACATACCATTAGCTTCAAGTAATTTACAAGTGATCGAATGATCAATAAGAAACTTCCCAAGCTAACATCAAATGACTGTCTCACACAAATCTTATAAGATGTTCAAGGTAATTTTCACATGATCATCTTATGACTTAATATTTAGTTTCCAACAAATAAATTGTCTCCAACTAAACTCGTCAAGAATACGATGAACATAGCTAAAGCAAAAATCTTCCAACACATATTTCGAGAAATAGATAAGCGAGATAAACTCAACTCAAAATATCAAATGTGTATAATGTAAAAGTATATATAGTTATACGATTTAGTCTCATTAGAAGATAGAATAGAATAGACTTCTGAGTGATGGATAAGTTTTAGTCTCCACGTACCTTTTGTTGATGAAGTTCCTCCAAGATCCTCAGTAGATCTTCTTCTTCAATTGGTGAATGTCGTGAAGTATAAAGCTCAACTACACATTTTATCCTAGTCTGAGACATAGCTACAAGTAGACTAGAAATCAAGTATATAGTTTTGATCAACAAAACTTGACAAACAAGCTTGAGATAGCAACGCTTGTGAGTTCGACCGAGCAGTGCTCTAACAATATTGGAGTAATATTTTTGATTTTTTTTGTAGTGAAACAGGTAATACTAATAACCGCGATGGAGTTGAATTGTATCTTCGATTTTCAGACATACGCAAAAAAATGGAAGAATATATGCACTACAAGAAAATCTACATATTGCTACACTATATATTGTCACACCTTCAATATAGGTGTTGCAAAAGAATATTTTTAGTCACAGTACTTTTCAGGTACAACTAAAAGCTATAATTTACTGCTGCAAAATGAAACTTTTGCCACATAACTATAGCAACAATATGAAAAGAGTGTAGCAAAAAAGTATAATCTCTTGCTGCAGTAATAGAGAGTGTGTGCAGCAGTAGACTTCTTGCTACATAGGTTATCGCCACACTAATAGGGGTTTATGCCATAACAATTGGGTGTTTCAATAGGTTAAGTTTCTTGTAGTGATGGCTTTACTTCGTATGTGCAAGCAACTTCGACATAGAGGTGAGACTAATGATGAAGTCGTAGCTCAATCTAAGAAGGAATGGAGAAAATAAAAAGGTTATAATTTCAACTTCGAAGCTCAATTCGCCATCATCAAAGACTTCTTGATACATCTAAAGGGATGTTATTAAAATTAATGCAGATCTAGTAAGTATGTAATGGTTTTATTGTGGTCTAATTAATCAAGTATTACTATCTTTCAATCGTAGTATCTATTCATGTTGAAACTTAAAATTTCTCAACTTATGGATGGGAAAGTTTCCTTCTAAACATGTTAACCCAGCCGTAATACAGACTCAGCTGATTCTTGGAAAAATAACGGCTAGAAGTTCTTCACTTCCCATCCGTTAGGCATATTTACGGCTGGGAATTCCTCAGTTGCCAACCGTATTTACCTTTTTATGGCTGGTTCGACACATTTTCCTAGCTGTAACACGTCAAAAACTCATATTTTGCTCGGATTTTTAACGGATTTGAATCGATAAAATTGCTATTGGGAGTTGATTATAAGGTTTTCCTGAGTATTGTGATGAAGGGTTTCATCATTTTTCTCCAAAGTTTTCCAAAAAAAATTCACCAAAATCACCATTTTTCCTTCTTCAAAATCCAGGAAAATCAAGTTTTGATTTTCAACAGATTAAACATTTGATTAGTCTT
>JAJJMB010005117.1:2975308-3090013 GCA_023531105.1 Papaver atlanticum
GGAATATGAAAAAATATTTGGTGCGGATAGGGGTAGACAGTTGAAAAGAGTGATGGTTCTTTCAACTAGTGAAGGTGTAAATCACCATAGTAGATTGTGAAGGGGGACTCATTGTAGCTCTGCAGTTAGCAGGATTGTGAAGGGGGACTCTTTCCGTAGCCCTGTAACCTAAACAGGGATAACATAAATGTACCTACTGTGCTTGTCGTGAATATGTAAATTCACTAAAGTGGTGTGTCCACTCCCTGTTCCATGCCAAACCCCCTGATCCCACTTATGTGGGTTGTGTCGAAGGACGCAAGCGAACATAATACTTTGCCATACTTTTATAAAATGAAATTCATTACAGCTTTAGCCCACCCTGACTTTCTCCGGGGAAAAAGGCAGTTGGATTTCGGATTTCGAGGGAGATTCTATAAGTTATAAACTTTTTAAACAACAAGTTGGCTAATCAAAAATAAAAGCCATCTAGATATGAGCGGAGGACGAAGACAATTCTCTGGGATGTGCTTTCTCTCTGGCATTCAGCCAATTTTATAGATATTAACAACGGGTCCAGATCCTCTGTGACCAATTTCCCCCTGTCCTCTGTCCCATCCAGTAAAAAAGCACCACGTGGTAACTACTTTTATTTTAGAGTTTTCTAATTAGTTAATTCACAGATTTAAACGGATAAAAAATAGGACATCAATATTATTTTATAAAAACTCCTTCTAGATAAAGTGTTCTTTAAATTATCAATTAGAATTTTTCGATTTGGAACATTGTATACGGAAGATAGTACAGGAAACACTTTAAAGACCTAATAAAAAATATGGATTGGGAACTTCAATGGTTTTTCTAGTTCATCTTCTCTAAACTCCTTCTGTTTTCCATTTTGTTTATTGCTTATTACCTGTATTATCTTTTCCTTCGGCATGATAAAAGAAAATGTAAAACAGAGTTCCCATGAAACAGATCAAACACTTCAACTAGCTACATCCATAACTTAAAAAATCTCTTGCATATATACTCACCTTACCTACTCATGTTACAAGTCATGTACAAGCATAAAGATCAAAGAACATTTGATTGGCTTTTCTTACAAATACAACGCATCAAGGTGAACGAAGAAAAATAAAAGTTGAGCCTACACAGTAAAAACAGGTCCAAAGTAGACCTGCTCTTGTAATTCTCTTCTTTAAAAAGTACATCACATATTATGAATCCAAAACTAATTTACTATGAATGCATTACGATAAATGAACAGTGAAGTGTGAGTTAAGATGAGGAAGTGTAATTATCAAAAATAGATGATGAAACACTGTACACGGAAGGAGTTCTTATAAAATATCAAACTTCAATTTTTTTTGATTTTTTTCTTATTGATGATCAAACTTCAATGATTTGAATCGATCAAAAAAATAATTCAATGATTTGGAAATAATACATTCCCTAGTTTTTCTCCATTAAATCTGTAAATTAAAAGTTAGAAACGAGTATTTATTTAGAAATTGATTCCACGTGGTACGTTGTTACTGGAGGGGAGAGAGGACAGGGGGTAATTGGTCACAGGGGATCTGGACCGACTTCAACGATGAGGCGGACAAACTCCCTAAGTGGAGCCGTACAAAGAAAAGAAAAAACTGTAGCTAATGATCCTCAACTTAATATTTTGAAATGTAAAGTGATAGAAGGCTTCGAAAGGGTGAAAACCTCATATTGTATAACTTCCAGATTCAATATATTTTCCTTTCATTAAGAAAAAGTGTTAAAACTAAGTTCCTTGCCCGAATTAATTTTGTTTTCTTAATGAGTTAGCAATAGTCAGTTAGTGGTCTCTAAATACCACTGGTAATTACAAGGTCTAGGGATCGAACCCCCTTCTTCTTAGGGGGAGCATAAGAACTACTTAAACTAGATTAATTAAACTAGATTACAAGGTCTAGGTAATTCGTGTCCCTTTTGATTTAAAGAAAACTAAACCACCTTTTTTTTTTTTGATCAAAAGAGTGTTTTACCATGTAATATTTGGCACCCTGATCAACAATATTCCTGTATCAGCTGATAAAAATTATCCCCCATTTTCATTGATGATTGATTGATGAGTCGCTAGTGAAACTCTAGAATGATAAAGCCAAGTGAGTACTGAGTACGCGTTGATTTAGACCGTACCACAAAAACATAGTCTGAGATTTGGCACGGGATTTTTACAGTCAGAAGAGGAAACACACGCTGCCTGCCAATGCTGCCAAGTGTTATACACTCAATTGCGCTTTTTTGTTTCTTTGAGAAAATTAGTTGATTACTAGGCACTAGCATTGTCCCTTCATTGTTTATATCGAACTAAAGGGTCTGATTAATTATAAGGAAAAAAGAAAGGAAAAGCAAAATCAAAGGTCGACGGTTCATTTCTTCTCCTTTTTAAGTTCATCACACTCCTCGCTTCATAGTTCATACAAGTTCATATTTCCTTACTTTCTCTACCTCTTTATTTACTGCTAGATCGTACTTTCCTTTTCTCTCATTCTCACACCACAGGTTGTTGTTGTTGGAGTCTTTATGATTTAGAGGTACTTTCCTTCTACCCCTCTCTTCCTTCTTCCATCTTTATTTTCTATGTTTTACCCTGCTAGTAAAATCCAGGGTTTTGAAGAGATGATTAATTCTTGATAATATAAGTAAAACCAGTAACACACTTAAACTAAAATGTTGCTACTGTTCAAAATTTTCTGGTGATGTTAGGGTTTAGGAGGGCTTCGGTTCTCGGTTCTCGGTTAGGGTTTAGGAGGGCAGTAGAGTTCAGTTGGTAACGCTTCTGATCTTGTAGATAGAGAGGGTTTTTTCATAACTAACTCAAAAACATGTGACCCCCTAGTTTCACGTCCATCCCTTAATTTCTCCCTTGATACAGAATTATCAATGACTCAAAAGATACTGAAGCGACAAAGCAATATAAGTGAGGCAGAGGATAGGATCAGCAACTTGCCGGCCTCTCTTCTTCATCATATCCTCTCTTTTGTTGGTACTCGAAATGCTGCTCGGACTAGTGTATTATCTAAACGATGGAAATACATTTGGAGGTCTATCCCTACTCTTCGTTTTGATTGCGAGAATCCCTCAAAGGTGAATGAATTCATGGATATTGTTGATACAACTTTGGAGCTTCATGATGAGTCAAACATACAACTGTTCTCACTCACCGGTGTCCATGTGAATGACACTCGGTTTGAAAAATGGATCTCCACATTAGTAAGTCACAATGTTGAACATATCGTTCTCCTGAATATATATCTTTTCCAAGACTAAAATATCTTATGCTTTGTGGAGTTGAGTTTAGAGATGAGTCCTGGAATGAACTACTCTTTTCCAATTGCCCCGTACTTCAACTTTTGTCGATAGGATTCTGCAACTGGTCTGATATGAAGAGTTTCTGTATAATAAATACTGCAGTAAAATACTTATATATTATTAATCCAGAAGAAGAGAAAGACGGTTTACGACACTGTGCTCTCAAAATTGATGCATCAAATCTAAAGTCTCTCACCTACAGAGGCAGGGTTGCAAAAGATTATGTCATGTCTAGTTTTCCAGCACTAATTGAAGCAGAATTTGACTTTTTCTTTGAAGAAAATGGTACAATGAGAGTGCGAGAGATGGATTATAGTGCCGGTGTAAGTAAGTTTCTTCGAGCAATTGCACATGTGGTGCATCTAAGAATTTCTGATCAAACCCTCCAGGTATATTAATTCTTGCTTGCTAATATCTTTAGTAAATTTTATGTTTGTGTTGCTCTATGGAAAATGAGGCTCATCGAAACTGACATATATTTCTTCATATTGCCTTGTGATGAATAGCCATAGGTTCTCTCTGTTGCTGAAGATTTATTGAACAATCTACCTTCATTTCATAATTTGCGCACACTGGGCCTGATTGGTAAAGTAACTGCTGACAAAGCACTAGTTGCTTTGCTTGAAAGAGCACCAAATCTGGTGTCACTCAAATTCGAAGGGGCAAGTCACAAGTGCACAAAACCTTTTAACCTCATTAATAAATTAAGAAACAAGTTTACAATATTAATTATTAATATTGTGTGTATATTTAGGAAGTGGAAGATGACGATGACGATTCAGGTGATGATGGGGGTGATGACGACCATTACAATGAAGATGACGATTGCGATTCAGGTGATGATGGGAGTGAAGACAACCACTCCGATGAAGATGACAATATTGACGATTCAGGTGTTGATGGTAGTGAAGACAACCACTACGAAGATGAAGATGACGATGTTGGGAGTGAAGAATCTGAAGATAGCAATGATGAAGAAAACAATGACAATGAAGACGATGGTTGGGTGCTTAATAGGGTGGCTACTAGATGTTCTTTTTTACATCTCAAGTTTGTCAGCTTTGTGAAATTTACTGGAAAGGCAAGGGAGATGAGCTGGTTGAATCTGATTTTGAAGAATGCAAAAGCTTTGGAAGAAATGGATATTTCTTTTGATTCCATTTCACACCGGAAAAGCAAAAATCTTATGGCAAATATTTCAAGTCTTCCAAGAGCTTCGGTGAATTGTGTATTCAAATTCTCTCCTAAGCAAGGTTAGAAGGTCAGTAGTTGGTAAGCTGAAATATCAAGTTTTTTTTTTAATCAGCTTTATTTTGGTCCTTGAAGTGTGCAAGTTAGCCCTTGTATATAGTGGTTTTTTTGGTTCTTGTTTTGCTGGTGATCAGATCATATAAACATTTTCACTGCCTACACTAATGCTAATTTCAGTCTGAATGGTATACCTTCTAGCCTGTATATCACGCTTGTCCATGCTTCTTATGGTTTGATCTTCTTATCTTTCCCCAGTTTTGTTTTGCTTAAAATTTGTTGCTTTTTAATCTTTAAACAGATGGGTATGGCCTATTTAGCCCGAGTAAAGCTACACACCCTGAAAGATCTCTGGGGAACCCTAACCGTTGAAAAATCCCTGTCTCACACTGAATTTCATGAGCAAGAACTACAAGCAGCAAATTTGCCATACCACACGTCATGGCAAATTGAAAATTTTACCCCCTTGAGGGATTTATTTGGAGTATGACCATCTCTCCATGCGCCATACGGTTACCAGAACCCCATTCCTCTAGTTGGGCACCAAATTTTTATCTAGTGCCTTCGGAAACACGGGATAGATTTTCTAACAAAAGCACCTACTGACTATTTAGTTATCTGCCAAAAAAATTAACTAGCAAAATATGTCAAATACATCTAAAAGACTGAAATGAAGTACTGATAAATGATTTCATTCACCATTTTCTCTCTTTATTCTACACTGGTGAGCTGTTTGTTCAAACGTCTTGCACAAACAACGAAGACCTCCTGATATTTGAAATTTTTCACAATTTTATCTCCCGAATTTGGAAATGCAAATACAATCGGTCACCACTCCAATTTTATTTCCCCGACCCTGTAAAGACGACCTCCAGATTAGGTGTTGTTCAGAGGAAAGCAATCAGTGCTTTACAAGTGATTGTTTTCCGAGTCAGATTCAACTTGAACAACAAATAATGATGTCTGCAAATTTCTCACGGAACTGTCTGCAACAGAGAGTCTACTCAAAGCAACCACGACAGACTTATCAGTTTCAAGGAGTCCAGTTTTCCAGACTATGCTATAAACAGAAAGTTTCAAAAGATAGCAGAAGCAGGCATACCTGTAAGGTTTGATCAGAAATCAATAGATACTTTACACGTGAAAGCGTTCGGAGAAACTTACGCACAGCTGCAACTTGACCTATCTTTTGCTCTCTTGTTGCACCATAATCGTCATTTTCAGAGCACAGCCTCTAAAACTGGATTTCAAATACAGAAACTGCTCACATGAATCCAATTAGAAGATCTTTAAGGACAAGGAAGTTGAAAAACAATTGCACATTCCAGCAATCACTGCTAAATCTGACTCCATAAAGGGGGAAGATGCTCTAGTGTTGGAAAAGAGATACATTCAGGAAACATATCTTAGGGGTTATTTCTAGTCTCAACGACATGAGCGATGCATAACTACAAAGAGACAAGGATATAGAGAACGGCTTTTGTTTGGTCAACGAATAAACTGAGCTCTTGAATGTTAAGCCTTATTAAATTGGAGATCCATGAATCAACCCGAGATTCATTCAAGTACTTATATAAGAGTAGAAAGAATCTCTGTATGTTAGAACTATCATGACAATGCAATGTTCCATTCAGAAACTCCATGAATATAATGGTGTCCTAAGAAGATAAAGTCAGTGTCTAAAATCAAAGTGGGATAGAGGACCAAATGTAATTCCACCGTTTAGATAATACATTATGGGAAACGTACTTGATTTCAAGGAAGGAGAGGATATGGTGCAGAAGTGAGTCAGGTAAGTCGCAGATCGAATCTTTTGCCTCAGTCCTGCTGTCCTGCCCCTCCAATAGCTTATGCTCATTCAAATCCATGATTCAAACGTTTCTGCTAAATAAGAAAATAAATAACTGGGAATCAGGGATCAGCACACTGTAAAGTTAATCAACAATATATCCAACAACCAATTTTACTGTCATCGGTATGGACATATCTTGCATGAACTGGCGGTATTATTCGTGTTTGATGGTGATACATGACACATCAGCCAGCCACATACACAATTATCATGTACAGAACATAGTATGGCTAATATAAAGTATATTGTAACTGATATTAGTTCCTATTATGCTATTACAGCATCGATCAATGCTAATAAACATAGATAATTTCTTTTCAGCATTTTGTCAAACACTTACAGGTACAATTACCTCCAATTCATAAACCAAGCTAATTTAAAACCAGAGCTTAAACTTTGAACATTGTTCCTAATAATGCAATGAAACTAGGAAAACATTAAGAAAAATACCGAGATTTATCTGACTATCTGCTTGCAGACAAAATTTAATGCAAAATTGGAAAAATCGGGGTTTAATTCAGAATGGAACGGGAAGCCGGATCAGGGTTTCAGCATACAAACCCTGAATGAAGCAATCAAGCTCTGAAAAAAAAGTGTTATTGTTGCCAAAAGAGAAAAAATAAGGCCAAAAAAACGGTTGTTCAACAGAGTCAGCTCACCAGGATGAGTTGGAACCAGTACACATCAACTCGTTATCCTTCCACTGTCAAGAGAGGGAAGTGTTCGCTGCTCTGTGAAGCCAGCCTGACGCGGTACCCTCGGCTTTAGGGGTCGCACAACCCCAGCTTACGCCAGGATCGTGAAACCAACTCCCAACTTGGAACGGGCGAGTCGATAAATTGTGCACAGGAACCTACCGAGTGAATCAAACTCAGCGTCCAACCATCTTAATGTCCCCGCTTGGGTTACAAGCTCGCACTACCGAGCTCGACGTTCATTTTGCATTTCACAGGATCTAAATACTAGTATAGTTCTCGAGTTTTGCTCAATGTGGGACTAACATTTCTTTTCCTTGCATGTGATCTAATTTGACAAGAACTGAACAACATTTGGGCCATTTAGTTTGTTTCATACTGGTGGGCTTGAGAGGCCTAAGTGTTTTATTTCTTCTTAGTATCTTCATTAATCGCCACTATTACACTTAATAAAATGTCTCAGAATACTCATTACCAGAAAACACAACCCCTAAATCTATTCAAAATGAATAGAAATGAAACTAAGAGATCAAATGAAAATTTGGTTCAATAGGAAATTTGGGGGTCAAAGATGCTTATGCAAAACACCTGTATCCATAAACCCTAAATCAGTAGAATGTTATTTGGAAGAGTTATTAGCTAGGGTTTTTGTTTTGAACAATGTGAATCAAATGCACAGTACAAATAGGAGAAGAAAAAGTACCTTTATTAGAGCCGTCTAAGCTATACCATCCATTCAGAGAAAAAGTGGTGTTCCCGACATTTCTATCAGTGAGAAGAAAATAAACAACTGCCAATTAGGGATCAGCACACTAAAAAGTAAATCAATATATCTCCAACAACCACATAAAAAGATATCATGTACAGAACATAATATGGCTAATAGAGAAAGTGATACTGCAACATATTAAATCCTACTATGCTATTACAGCATCAATCAATGCTAATAAAAACAGATAATTTCTTTTCAGCATTTTGTTAGACACTTACAGGTACAATTAATTCCAATTCACAAACCAAGCTAATAGATAACAGGAAAAAAATAATGCAATGAAACTAGGAAAAAGATCAATTGAGAAAAATAAGGCCAAAACATGGTTGTTCAACTGTGTCAGCTCACCAGGCTGAGTTGGAACCAGTGCACATCAACTCGTTATCCTTCCACTGTCGAGAGAGGGAAGTGTTCGCTGCTCTGTGAAGCCAGCCTGACGCGGTGCCCTCCTCTATAGCGATCGCACAACCCCAGGCTTACGCTGGGATCCTGAAACCAACTCCCAACTTGGAACGGGCGAGTTGATAAATTGTGCACAGGAACCTACAGAGTGAATCAAACTCAGCGTCCAACCATCTTAATGTCCCCGCTTGGGTTACAAGCTCGCACTACCGAGCTCGACATTCATTTTGCATTTCGCAGGATCTAAATACTAGCATAGTTCTTGAGTTTTGCATGATGTGGGACTAATATTCTTTCCTGACATGTGCTTCTGACAGGAGCTAAAGAACACCATTTGGACCATTTAGTTTGTTTATGCTGGTGGGCTTCAGAAGCCCAGGTGTTTTTTCTTCTCATTTCATCAACCATCAACATTGCTTAATAAAATGTCTCAAAATACTAATCACCAGAAAGCACAGGATCATCTAGCTTTGATAAAGACATACTGATATACTTAGGAAAATAGATATTAGGCCTTGAAAGTAAAACTTAAACTAATTAGTGACTCACATCACAAGTATAGATAGATAACTATATCAAAACTACGTCTCTTTGATTGAAAGACTAGTACAGAGATTAGATTTGTTTCCATGCCAAAACGAGTCTCTTAATCTCGGCGAGACGAGATCCGACCGAGAAACTTGCCAAAACGGCCTAGATTTCACTGAAACGCACCGAGATTTGGCTGAGACAATCTTAACCTATGGAAATTTATTAATTACAATTAATTAAAACCAATCCAATTTTATTTATTTTTTATTTATTAAATATGGGTATTGTTTTTTTCTATCTATACAAGCTTAATATTTATAAAGTATGCAAAATGTTTGCCATATACATTACCGGTATAAAATTTTGAAGATAAAAACTCCGAGATTTCATCGAGAATCTCCCGGATTTCTCGGTGAGACCATTCACTACATTAGGATGAGGGGGAGATTATGATTTTGAGTTATTTATGAAGAAACCCTCTAGCAATTACATGATCAGAAGCTTAATTACCCAATTAAACTCTACTGCTCAGTTCTAAACCCTAACATCACTAGTAAGAGTTGAGCAATAATCAGAAGCAATAATGTCAAGGTCAAGTGCGTTTACTATCAGCAAACCCTAAATTTTAATTTTAATCATGTGAAGCAATAAAAGAGTAGAAAATAAAGATTGAGAAGAAATAGATCAATAGAAAGTGTACCTCTAAGTTTTCAAGATTCCAATAACAGCTTGTAGTATGAGAAAAATGGAGAGCTAAAACCAACCGCAGGGAGAGCTTGAAAGAATAGCGTAAAGGAAAGGAGTCTCGAGTCCAACTTTAGAAGAGGAGAAGAACCGACTATTGAGGATGAGGGACATCGGAGGAGTACGTCTCAAAAAAAACATGTAGTAATACCAAGTGGGCCTAGTACGTCTCAAAAGAGTATGTAGTCTAAATATACTGTTTCCATATTTGGTATGTAGTCTAAATTTTGGCGATTTCCATTTCCAAATCCAAGCTAGTAGTATATTTGGAATTTATTTAATTAGTTCCTTGTTAGTAGTCATGAAGTTCTATTATTTTTGAGCCTATATAAGAAATTGGTAGTCAAGGTTTCTGCTCACACAAACTTAGCTGATTTTCAGTACAAGTCGATCATCTAGCCATGGAGTTTCTACGCGTAATTCTCTTATTACTTGTTGTTCCATTACTAGTTGTTGAATCCTCATCTTTGAATGATACTTTAATTAGTAATAACATAACAAGAGGTTCATCACTTTCTACTTCTTCTAAAAATGATACTAGTAGTTATTTTTGGCTTTCTCCCTCGGGTAACATTGCTTTTGGTTTCTACCAGTTACCATGTACACGTTCTACCCAATTGTACTGATATATACGTAGTTGGTATATGGTTTGTTAGATCTCCATTCAAAACCTTAGTTTGGACAGCTAATCCTAACGATTTTCCATTCCATAAACCATCTTCAATTCTCTTCACCAACGATGGAAAGTTGGTGTTGCATGTAATGCCAGATAATGTACACAAACCGTTAATAACCGACGTACATGATCCAGTGTCATATGCAGTAATGCATGATGATGGCAACTTTGTTTTATATGATTCAGATTCTCAAATTCTTTGGCAGAGTTTCGATTATCCTACCGATACCATTCTTGGCGGTCAAAAATTAAGACATGGAGCTCATCTTATCTCCAGTGGTAACAGATTATCTGTTCAACAGACTGATGGTTTAGTTGCAGTATATAGATTTGTAGATGATAACCAGGGAGAAAAAAGAGGAATAATATCAAAGGCGCTTAAGGGTTCCCAAAGTGTGCCAGTAGTCCTAAGGTTAGACATAACCGGTGAGTTATATCTTGTTGCTTCTGATGATGAAGTACTTAAGTATCTTTACCGGAACAAGAATCGTCATCGAAAGCAAAAAGAAGAAGGAAGTATTGTGAAGGAAGATTTTTTCATATATAGAGCTACACTGGATTCAGGAGGACATTTGAATTTGTTCAAAGAAAGAATTGATGGAAATATTAATGATCATGAAAAATCTTCTATTTTAGTGCGAACATTGCGGCCAATTCCTCATATGAGTACTTCTAAGAAGAAAAAAATCGCAAATTTTACTATTTATGGTTTTCTGCTGTTTGTATGCCTTTGTATTTTTCTTTGTTGGCTCACTAGTGGTTGTAGACGCATAGTGGAATTTTCTGGTTATTAATTAAATAATTCGCCAAGGAAAAAAGAGATTAGATACCCAGACTCAATTATTGGACAATTTCAGTGTTGACGACCGAGATTCTAGTCGATCCGTCGGGACAAGCTCGGAGAAAATCAGAGCAAGTGGGCCAGACCCAGTTGACCATGAGCTCTCCCTTTGAGGTAAGGGATCGAGTCTCCACACTAATGATTGGGAGTATGCTCTAACTCTGACAAAATCAAAGAAAATGGAGACCAAATGCCAACAGCATACTCAGTATAAAGAAACAAACAAACAAACCGAACTCGCAGAAATTGAACCTGAAAGAAACGAAGCTGCGGTTCAAATCGTAAAGACTACATGGTACCAACACCCTCAATCAAAACTATGAAAATGGTGAACGTTTAGAAGGAAAACAAAAAGGGAAAATAATCCACTTTCCCTAACTGAGAGGTTATCAGGCAGATTTTAGGCTAGTGCCTTCGCAAACACAAGATATTACAGAGACTTTCTAACAGAAGCATGGTCATGACTCATCACACCCAAAAGATAGAGAAAATAGATACCCTTCAATGTAGACTGTTTTATTAGTTATCTGCGAAAGAATTTGAGTGACCGAAAATACATCTAAAAGACTGGAAATGAAATAAATACTGTTGAATGCTTATAATCACTATTTTCTCTCTTCATTTTGCACTGGTGAATTGTTGGTTTACTGGATCTTGTAAGCTTCTCTCTGTACACCACAAAATTCCACGTAAAGAAGACCTCGAGACGGACAGATCAAACGTCTTGCACCCCTGTCAAACACAAACAGGTACTTAGATCTATAAATTCATGGTCGAACTCCAGCAAAAACATAACAAAACAGCCGATTACCTGGCCTATTTGGGTAACGGCTAACTTGCACAATAAAATATCAAAAAAAAAACCTATATTATTCTAAAATTTTATATATCTCAGAATAACAACTGAAATACAACTGACCTTAACCCTGCTCAGAGGAAAATTTGAGCACACAACTCGCTGAAGATCTTGGAAGACTCCAAATATCTGCCACTAGCTTTTCGCTTTTCACAGGTGAAATGGAATCAAAAGAAATATCCATTTCTTCCAAAGCTTTTGCACTCTTTAAAATCAGTTTCAACCACATCATTTCCCCAGCGTCGCCAGTAAATTTGTTGAAGCTAACATACTTGAGATGCAGAAAAGGCAATCTAGTAGACACCATATCAAGTCCACAACTATCGCCTTCATTGTCACGGTAATCTTCACCCTCAGCAGCGTCATTGTAGTCAATGTCTTCACCCCCCATCATCACCTGCACCGCCAATGTTGTCTTCTTTTTCACCAGGGAAAGAGGGAACAAACTAAAAATTTTAAATAGAAAAGGATAGACACAATAAGTATAACAGGTAAAAAAATAAAAATGTAATCCAAAAACTTGATATGTAATTTATCTAATGGGAGCTGAAAGTTTTGTGCACTTGTGACTTGCCCTATTAAATTCGAGTGACTCCAGATTAGGTGCTTTTTCGAGCAAAACAATTAGTGCTTTATCAGCAATTATTTTCTGAGTCAGACATAACTCCTTCAAATTAGGATACGAAGGTATATGGTTCCATAAATCGTCTGCAATAGTGAGAACCTATTCAAGACAAGGCAATTTGAACAAATATATATCAGCTTTAATGGGTACGGTTTGCCATATAACATCACAAACACATATATACTTCCAAAAGATAGCAGCAAGCAAGACGTATTACCTGTAGGATTCGATCCGAAATTGTAAGATACACCACATGTGCAAGTGCTCGAAGAAATTTACTTACAACTGCACTATAATCTATCGCTTGCTCCCACGTTGAACCAAATACGTCAAAGAAAAAGTCAATGTGTGCTTCAACTAGTGATGGAAAGCTTGACAGGTCATAATCCTTCGCAACGCAACCTTTGTAGGTGAGAGACACTAGACTTGGGGCATCAATTTTGAGAGCACAGTTCTGAAAACCGTCTTGGCGGTCCGAATTTGAAATAATTAATTTTTGCAGTGAAGGATTTGAAATACAAACATTCTTTGTATCAGACCAGGTGCAGTATCCCAGAAATAAAAACTGAAGTACGGGGCAATTGGAAAAGAGTTGGTCGTTCCAACGCTCATCTCTAAATTTGACTCCAAAGAGATGAAATCTTTCTAATCTTGGAAAAGATATATAATCAGGAAGATAGATATTAGGGTTTGAAAGTAGCATCAAGTTAGTTAGTGACTCACACGTATAAAGAGATGGCGGAAGCAAAACTGGATCTCTTTGAGTCAAGTGGAGAGTGAGATCTTCAACATTGTGCGATAATACAGTGGTGATTCATTTTCCAACCCGAGATTCATTTGAGAGTACACTAGGGTGGAGACAGAAATTCTGTATGTTTGACTCATCATGAAGCTCCAATGTTCTATCCACAAAATCACCAAAACTGTCGGCCTGTGAGGAATTCTGGCACGAAAACCGGAGGGTAGGGATAGATCTCCATATCCATTTCCATCGTTTAGATAATACACTAGTCTGAGCAGCATCGCGAGTATCCACAAAAGAGAGGATATGGTGAAGAATTGGGGTCGGCAAGTTGCTAATCCTATCTTCTAAGACCTCACTCATATTGTTTTGTCCCTTCAAAAAATAATTCTGTAGAAAATGAACAATAATAATAATGAAATTAGGGGGTTTTGAGTTAACTTACGAAGAAATCCCCTATCACTTACATGATCAGAGGCTTAATTTCCCAAATGAATACAGACAATAATTCTGTACAAAAAGAAATTAGGGGATCCCCATATTTTTGAGTCAAGTTATGAAGAAACCCTGTATCAATTAAATGATGAGAAGCTTAATTTCCCAATTGAAGTCTACAGCTCAGTTCTAAACCCTAAACCCTAACATAACTAGAACAATTGACAGTTAAACAGTAGCAACCATGTAAGGTCAAGTGTGTTTTTATCAATAATCGTATCTTCAAGAACCCTAGATGTCAATTTTGAACAGTAATAGCCTGTTTTTTTTTTGTTTTTCAACAAATTGAATCAAGTAAATCATAGAAAATAAAGATTAAAGAAGAAATAGATCAGTAGAAAGTGTACCTCTTAGTTATCAAGATTTCAAGAATTTCAGCTTGCTGAGAAAAATCCTAATTGCAGCAATCGCGCGAGAGTGGGGGAGGGAGGGGGTAGAAAATGAGCTGAAGTGAGTTTGGAGGAGAAAACAAAGAGAGCTTTAACAAAATCGCGCTGACAGCCCGGTGAAGCGGTTGTGAGCTGTAGTGCGAGTCTGATTGGGTATCGACTATCGAATCGTCCAAGTAAGTTTATCTGGCGGTAATATTTTAAATTTACCGTGGAAAATCCTCTAAAAAATCTTGTAGGTAGACAAGACAGTCTGTAGTGTACTTCTCAAAAGAAACATAAGGCCATGGGGTGCATTTCAAACCCTAGTTAGCAAGTCGGTATTCGGAAAGTGTATGGGACGGCGTATGTACGGGCATTTTTCGGATTCATAAAAATAAAATTTGGTAAGGAATACGGTCAACGATTCGCGATGCGGCAGTAATCAGGAGCAACATACATACGTGTATAATTTATTTTAGAAATATGAATTTGTTACACAAAATTCGGGCCATAAATATAGTGAATTGGTTAACATTTTTAACCATGACATACTAATTTTTATACATTTACATGGGTTTTGAGGTGAAAAATAAGGTAAAAATGTATTAAATATTATATATGCAGAACAATAAGCAATAACAAGCACGTAGAGAAAACAACTGGTTTTGTAGTCTTTGAGGGAAACAAGAGGCTTGCATGTTCGAATCCCACCCTCAGCGTAATCTTTTTCCCTTGAAGGAAGGGAAGGAACAAAAAGTCAACTCAACTGATTGGTGAGTCAGGTTAGTTTCAAAACATGTCCGAATGACGATTATCCGCGAACTTGGATAATTCGTGCATTATTTGGGAAGCTGGTATTATACACGTAGGAAGAAAGGAATAAAGTGCATTTTACCACAGTTAAACATTGGAGTGCTTGTGAAGAGGTTTCAGGAATTGTTTGTTCGAGTTCGGTTACCCTAGGATAGCCTTTCTCTATAATCCTTATTTTTGATCATTCTTTTTATGTTCTTGTGATCGTAATCCCTTTCTGCTAACTTTTTTCATGAATCTCTACTGTTTCCACATTACATTATAGTGATTTTCTTAGATGGTCTTGTAGAAGCCATCTTAGTTTTATAATTTTATTTCAAATCTTTGAAACCTCTTTATACATATCTTAGTCGATTTTGCTAATTGACTTTTAATTTCTGTTGGCAGCTCTCTTGTTAATCATTGTGTAATCTTCAGTCGTGGAAACCAGTCGTAGTGAAATCTTCATCAACCTATCCTTTGGATTATCGCAGTCGTGCTTGCAGTCCAGTAGTCGTATTGTTTCCAGCATCATTGTGTTTACAAAGAAAGTCGTTTTTGGTCAAGATTATTCTATCAACTCTGCATCAATTCCAATCTTGATTTGTTTTTCTATCATCAAGGTTTAATCTCCATGATTAAACTTCATCATATCTATCAGATCCTACGTGTTGGTTTGGTCAACACGACATTCAACAGCCAGCATAATTCTAGTCACAATAATAGGAAACTTTTCCCTCCCAATAACATTAAAATTTTTTTCAAATGTTCAGCTCCGGGAATTAAGTGGAATATTAGTCTTCTCAACTATTTCAGGAAATAAACAAATATGGTTTATACTCAACCCTTTTATAACCCAATAAGATATCCCCCCATTATAGCTAACCCTAATACTCCCACCCTTTATAATACTATTACCTCTGGCATAGTTTACATTTATTCTTTGGGAAGCAGTAATCACTCAGAGAAAATGGAAGATTTATCACAAAGTATGAAAACAACAACTATTGGTGCTGGCCCTTCAAGAACTATCAGAAGAGCTATTACTTCTGCACAAGTGGCTAAGGATGCAGCTGATGAATGGGCTTATAGTCTTCTGGGGAAGATTATCTCGAAGGATCCACTAAGTCATGAGAAGATTAAAGTGGAGATTAATAGAAGATGGAAGTGCTATCGAAGGTTTGAAATCATCTCGAAAGGTACCAATCTCTTGGTTTTTAGATTTGCAAGGAAAGATGCGTATGAGAATGTTATTTCCAATACCCCTTGGTCGATGCTAGGCTACCTCTTATGTCTTCAAAAATACAACTCAAATATCCCTCTTGAAGACCATAAATTCATTAGTCAAGTTTGGTGTGTTCATCTTAGAAACCTCAAACAGATCATTTTGAATGAAACACTAGTCAAGGATATCTGTTTGGATATTGGGAAAAGGGTTTTCCCAGAAGGAAGGAAAAGGATGCCGAGAGGACATGTCTCAAATACAGTTTATATAGAAGTCAATTTGAAAGAACCACTAAGAAGAGGTGGATGGTTAGATACACCATCAGGTGGAAGGGAATGGATCATTTATCACTTTGATATGCAACCTTACGAAATTTGCAAAGAGTGTTGGGTGGTGGAACATGTTGATGAAAACTGTAAGCGTCTTTCTCAAGAACATAAAGTAGAAGCTATGAATGAAATTGAATTTGAGGAATTCAGTAAGACATAGGAAGGTAAAAAGTTTCTGGCAGCCTATATCCTAGATATGGGTGTACAAAGTAAACTTGACTCTATGTTAGGGTCAACTAATGGCGATAATGGAGCAAACCCAGAACAAGAACAACATGAAGGAGATTTGAGGAAGAATAAAAGAACCAGAGAAGAACCTGCATCAATCTCAGAATCAAGCACTCAATCAATGCTCAATACCCATACCAACCCAATTTATCAGATTGATGATTCAATGGATATATAAGATGGAACTGGTGCAAATAGATCCTAATATAGATCTTCAGATTGAATATCTACACAATGATGAAGGATTGACTGCAATGGATAATTCACATAACCAGCATGAAGATTTGATTACACAAAGTCAACAAAGAGGAGCTGCCTTCTACCAGGTTAAATTCTTAACTCTTTTAGTTTTCCCTAATTTTAAAATTTTAATTTTTTTCTTGAATTGCTACCTAGTTTTTTTCAGATTTTTTTATTCACTCAATTACTACATCTGCTAAAAAATATTTCATTAGTTTCTCTTATTTTCTCTGTGAACCAATCCTTAGAAGTCAGTGTACAATCATGAGATTCATTGCCTGGAATGTGCAAGGCTATGGAAATAAAAACACTAGAAACCACCTTAGGAATTTAGTTCATACTAATGATCCTGATGTCATTTTTTTATCTGAAACAAAAACTTCATATAAAAAGATGTCATCTTTCATTAAGCCTTTGAAATATCATATTTTTTTTATAGTTGATCCAATAGGCTTATCTGGTGGCCTCTGTTTCTTATGGAAAGATGGTTTGAACCTTGAAATCATTAGTTCCCAATTCAATGTGATAAACTGTACCTTCCAATTTGATGGAAGATCTAAGGTAGATTTTTCATGTGTGTATGGAGCTCTAAGTAATGGGAATAGGGATGTCCAATGGGATTTCATTATGCAGTATAGACAATCTACCTCTTATCCTTGGATTCTTCTTGGTGATATGAACTTTATTCTAAGTAATGATGAAAAATCTGGTGGCCATCCTCATACTCAATTTGTTCTAGAGACTTTGTCAATAGTCTAGGAATTCAGGATATGGGTTACTCTGGAAACATTTTTACCTGGAACAATCGAAGGCATGGCATTGAACTGATATAGGAAAGACTAGATAGATTTCTTGGAGATGACTTTGGTTTAGGTTATTTCCTGACTCTCATGTTTATCATTTAGCTCCAGTGGCTAGTGATCAAGTCCTATAATCCTTGTTAGTTCAAGAAGCTCTAATACTGCTAAAAGACCAAACAAATTTAATAAATGTTGGTTAAGAGATTCTTCATGTAAAGATGTGGTTTCTAACAATTGGAAATCAAATAGTAGTGGCGCTGCTGCCTTTAAGCATAAATCTTCTCTTAAACAAGTTAGGTATGCTCTAAGAGATTGGAATTATAATGTTTTTGGAAATATTCAATCCAATCTTAATGACATTATAGGTCAAATTGATAGTCTTTATTCTCAAGGAGTGTGTACACAAATGATCCTATTTTGTCTAACCTCCTTAGACAGTTGAACTCTTGGCAGGACATAGAAGAAAAGTACTGGAAACAAAGGGCTAAAGATGACATGATAAAATTTGATGACAGAAACACTAGATATTTCCATACAAAAGCTAATTATAGAAGAAAGAAAACTCATATAGAATCTCTGAAGGACAATACTGGTAGTTGGTTAACTGATAGACTTGAAATTGCTACTAATCTGAAGAACCATTTCTCTTATATTAGTAGAACTGGTAATCCCTGTAATAATACTAATATTTTTGGTTGTGTTAATGCTTGTGTTATTAATGCTGATAATGTCTGTCTTATGAGATTGCCTTCAAGTGAAGAGATTAAAGAGGTTGTCTTTAGCATGAAACCATGGACATCTCCAGGTCCTGATGGGTTTCCTCCAGGATTCTACCAAAGCATGTGGGATATAGTAGGTGAAGATACTGTTAAAATGGTGCATTGCTTCTTTCAAGGTAGGTATATCTTAAAAGAAAATAATCATACCTTTATTTCACTTATTCCTAAAGTAGATTGCCCTACTATGGCTAGTGACTTTAGACCCAGTAGTTTGTGTAATACCTCCTATAAGATAATATCTAAAATTCTTGTTAATAGGTTAAAGACACTCCTAGAAAAGATCATATCTCCCTATCAAGCTGCCTTTGTAAAAGGCAGACTTATGACTGATAATATAGTCATTGCCCATGAGCTTATTGATACTATGAAAAAACACAAGTCTAAGAAAGGTCTTATGGCTCTAAAATTAGACATGTCCAAAGCTTTTGATAGGATTGAATGGTCCTTTTTGCATGTCTGTTTTAAGGATCTAGGTTTCAGTGATGATTGGTGTCATTTAATAAATCAATGTGTGTCTACAGTCTCTTCTTCTGTCATGCTAAATGGTGTTCCTGGTGAACAATTTTGGCCTACCAGAGGTCTAAGACAGGGAGATCCCCTGTCTCCTTACCTTTTCATCATATGTATGGATATTTTATCCAAAAATTTGATAGATGCTGAAGCCAAAAATCTTATAAAGGGTATTAAAGTCAGTAAAACTGCTCCTGCTGTATCACATCTCTTTTTTGCAGATGACTGCTTAATTTTTACTAAAGCCAATCCTAAAGAGGTAAGATGCTTCAACTCTATCCTATAAAATTTTAGTAAAGCTTCTAGTCAGGCTATTAATTTTGATAAATCTGCTATGGCATTTAGTAAAAAAACAGATACTCAGGTGAAACGCTCAATCACTCAAACTCTGAACGTTAAGAATATGGATTTGCAAGACAAGTACTTAGGGGTTCCCCTTCTGCTTCAACATGATAAAAGTGCTTCCTTTTCAGGTATGATGTCTAAATTTGGAGGTAAACTTTCTTTATGGAAATCAAACCATTTTAATCAACCAGGTAGAACTATCATGTCCCAAACTGTCCTAGGAGCTATAGCTACACACCAAATGGCTGTGTTTCCTGTGGCTAAGAAAATTACTGATAAAATAGATAGAATTCAAAAAAAAAAAAATTATGGCATAAGGATAACAATGGTAGAAAATGGTATCCAAAATCTTGGAATATAGTAGCTAGTCCTAAGGATAAAGGTGGTCTTAATATAACAAGGTCTGCTGAATTTAATAAATATTTTTTAGGAAAGCTAGCCTGGAGATTACTTACTGAGCAAGATGCTCTATGGGTTCAAATTATGGCCCATAAATACTTCCCTGAGTTTAATCCTCTATCTGATACTTTAAGTAGTAATGGATCTTGGATTTGGAGAGGCATTTGTCAAGGCCTAGAGTTTATAAAGAAGCATTACTGCTGGGAGATTGCTAATGGTGAAAATATTAATGTTTGGAAAGATGTTTGGGTTCCAAGCCTGGGAAAAAAGGTTCCTAATGACAGGTACTCTACTAATATCTTTAAAGTTTCACAACTTATTGATGTTGATACTAAAAATTGGATTCATAATATGTTACATGCTTTGTTCCCTAATGATGTAGTTGAACAGATAGTGAAGTTGAGAGTATCAATGATTGGTAAGGATCAAATTAGATGGCTAGGTACTAGACATGGTTGTTTTACTATAAAATCTGCATATAATATTCTTCTGCAGGAATCTTTAAGCACACAGAACCATGTTGTTCCAAACTTTCCTTAGAAGAAGTTATGGAAAATTCAACTTCCTCCAAAAATTCTCCACTTAATATGGAGAATCATGCACAACTGTGTGGCTACTAGAGATAAATTACATAAGGTTGTAAGTAATATTGATTCTATCTTCCCTCTGTGTAAGCTCTTTGATGAAACTTGTCGACATCTTTTCATTGACTGTCCTGTCACTAAAATACTATGGTTTGCACTTGATCATAATTTGATAAGTACTAATATGAACATTAACCTTTGTGATTGGTTATCTGATATGTTCAATGCTAATAATTTTTGGACTAAAGCAATGCAGGTAAGAGTAAGGTTCATCTGTTGTACCATCTGGTGGATATGGAAGCATAGATGTGCTGCTGTCTTTGATAATAAGAAGCTCAACCCTACTAGTTTTATAAACTCAGTTAAAAAATTCATAAGTGACTGTGAAAAAGAAATAAATCCAGTCACTGAGAATAGGCTAGTTAATAGAGATATTACATGGAAAACTCCTTCCATAAATTATCTGAAATTAAACTTTGATGCCTCCTTTATTTCAGATAGTCAACCAATGGGATATGGACTGATTTTGCGTTCTGATAGAGGTACCTTATGTGGAGCAAAAGGTGGGAATGCAAAGGCAATAGATGAAGAGCAAGCTGAAGCTGTTGCTGCTCTAGAAGCTATGAAGTAGGCTAAACAACAACAAATTCAATTTCTAGAAATTGAAGGAGATTGCTACAATGTAGTAAATGCCATCAATGGCAAATTAAATCTAATAAATTGGACTACAAATAGTGTAGTTCAAGAATGCATTTCAATTTTGAAAAACTTTGAGTTTTGGTCATGTGAGTTTGTTAAGAGAGAGGCGAATGCAGTAGCTGATACTCTAGCAAAACAATCTAGATCACTAAGTGATAATGTCTGTTATCTTTATCCTCCAGAATTTCTTAACAGTTCTTTGGAGAAAGATAAAATCGTTGTAACAGCATAATTTTAATAAAATTTCAGTTTCCTATCAATTTTTTTTTTATTATACACGTACTATGTACGGAGTTTGATCCCGACGTGTATAAGTCGGAAAACGAATCAGTTCGGGATAATACACGAATTATCCGGAGAATTGCTAACTAGGTATCACATAAATTAATTTTTCTTCTTTTTTTATAAGAAAAGAATACTTTCCTATAAGATAGAGACTCAACTGGTACAAATAAGGTCTGTAGAGCTGCCTCCAGCATTATGCATGGACCTTTAGGAGTAGTCCCGAGTAATGTCATTACCATTAATTCTTACGGATTGAAGATAGTTAAGTAAAATCATTTAAGTTTGGACCTTTCCAATTGAAATTATCTTAGTGGCTAGAATGAGAGTTTAAGCTAGCTAGTTAATTTAATTGCCGTAGTGTTCTGATCATTAGTGATCCTGATAAGCTTTCCCATGGCAAAAGAAATTGCTTCAAAATTTCCATAATTCATTTGATGGTAACCTAGGTTGACTCTTCCTTGAACTTATGATTTGTAATCATCCTCCAGCTCCTTAAGAGTTGCATCATCTTCAGCTTGAAAATATATGTGTTCTCTTTGTAACTCTTTGGTCCATCTCACCGCTAGTTCTTCTCCAGTCCTAGGTTTGTTTTCTCCAGAGACACAGTCTTTGATTCATCTTGCTCCCACACGTACAAATTCCACAGGGTGATGTGTGTTTTTCCTTCAAGGTTGCTAGTAGTCATGTTGATGCCCAGTACCTGCCTTTGTTCCTCAAAGTCCTCATTTCCTTTTGGGATGAAACCTGGTGGGTATATAGTCCTTAGATTTTTTGCTTTGAGATGGAAAGACCTCCATAACATCCAAAGGATGACTTTTTCTTTCAGCTTCAGGAGGCTGAAAAGCTTCATGGTGTTTATCTGATGAGGTTTTCTTTTCCAATCTTCTCTTATCTGAAAGTTGTTTCTTATGAATGTTGCATTCAACATTTTAAGCGAGCTTGGATTTTAGACAAAGTTTGGATTTCAAGAAATGGATTTTGTACTTCAAGGGTTGTCTTTGGGAAGCAGCTCTGCTCAATTTTGATGGAGGATTCAAGAATGTTTTGGTATAGTCTAGCATCCTCATTGATGTGAATCCCTTTTTTATTTGCTTAATGCTCCTTGATTTTACTAGCATGCTTCTTCTAGCAAGCTATGACTTCAGGGTTGGGGCTGTGGACATTTTCCTAAGGAGGTCCATGCAGACCAGCTTTGAAGATGATGTAGTCATCCGAGCCATCGAGCTAAGGTGTGATGTTGGCTAGAATAATCTGTCTTTGAGCATTGCAAAGTTTAATTGCAAATTCAGTGGCTGCGTAGTTGTCAGTGTATCCTGTCCTCTTGGTGACTATAGGTATTGAAGTTGGTGGTAGGGTGAAAGGATATTGAGGTTTGGTTGGTGTTGAGGGTGTAGATGGGGTGCTAGGGGTTTGATTGCCAGGGTCTATTATTTCCTCACAGAGAGGACCAAGATGATCAAGGATCCCACACAACTTACAGAACTGTAAGCCATTGAGAGGTTACATGATATTCATAACCATCAACACCATACTCTAGAGCTATGGTAGCATCGATATCCAGTAAAACTTCAATATTTTTCTCATCAGAGTCTCAACCATAAGCTTTTTTAGCATCTTGATAAATACTAGCAGGTCTTAGCATACTGCTAATATCTGGAATAATGTATCTTGGTACCCTTTTGACAAGCACCCATATCTTGACAACGTAAAAATTTGCTTCATCAATATAATCTGGTCCTAAAGGATGAACTTCAGTAAGAACAATAAGCTTGCCAAAGATACCTCTAATACCTCCTTGTCTTAAATCCGTAGTACTTCCTAGCCTGATAGAGTAGTAGTTTTTTTTTTTTTTTACATATCTCCACTTCAACGTCTTTTCTTAGTTCTCAGTTAGTGTTGATGAATCTTGATATTGTTCTTGTTTCATAAGAAGTTATGCTACACAATCTTCCAACAAAACACCATTTCCAGCTAATTTCTTTTTTGGGAAGAATATTCTCTTCGTTGATTACACTTTTAAGAATGGGTCCTCAGGGATACTTAGAGAGTTCTTCATTTGGTTTACAAGGTTGGCTATTGATTCCTTTGTTGGTTTGGAGTTGGATGAAGAGGCCATGAGAAAAACATAGTAAAGTTTTGGAAAAGTTTTTTGATAACCGCTGTTTGGATACCATCAATGATAACTGGTGTGTGTGTACCAAAAGCAACAAAAACACATTTTCCTCTTGAGAAGCAGAAATCAATCTCAGAAGTTAAAAGCAAAAAACACCTTTGGATGTCACTTTAGAAGTTGTTTTTTGATTTCTGGAAGTGGAAAAGTCAGAAGTTAATTTGGGTACATAATTTCAGAATGACTTCTCGAAGCAATTTTTTTTTGCTTTTGTCCTCTGCTTCTGGTATTCAAACAGGTCAAGTCAATTCTTATGCTTCTAAATGTCATTTTGCAGAAGTCAAACAGGTTATTTGCCATCATGGTGATACTAACTGGTGTAAACAAGTGTGCTAGCCTAGTAGCAATCACAAATCTTCATTGCCATGAAGGCTAGGTGCATAGCTTCTTTTTTGGTTAATATGTCTCATCTGAGCCTAGGTGCACAACTTCATTCCGGGAAGTCTTAATATGGTCGTGGCTAGTTACTTGGACATTAGATGGTAAAGTTAAGCTCCACTATTACGCAGCAACACCTTTACTTGAAAAGTGAAACAACGCCAAGTACACTACACACTTCCACAAGGCAACATCGAAAAAATGAAGATCACTGTTTTTCCAAGGCATCACTACGCCGATGCAGATGCAAAATACATGAAAGTGTTGTTACGCTTATTGAAAAATTACAGAAACTTATATAAATTCTATTACAACTAGGTATCACCCTGGCCGTAAGTTTCAGTATTTTTCCATTTATTTGTAGTTATATGTATAAGGTTTTCTAGCTTAAGTCGGTGACAGTCAAGATGCAATAATTGTATATTAAATTTTCTACGCGCAACGTGCAATAATTGTATATTAAATCTTCTGTGCGCAACGGTTTTCATTTTCATACCTGCAAGTTATATTTACAAAGAAGCGGATGTCCATCATTCTTAGGTTTCTCGGGCCTTTCATCATATTCCCTCTACATGGGAAGGGTAAGAGTAGCGACTTGTTGTTGCTTTTAAGAAGATTGAGCTTTGTGACTACATCATTGAGTTTGCTGAAAATGATAACTAATACTCGGAGTTGTTTAGAAGCTTTATAAGGGATAAATAAAATAAGACGGGTTGGGTTCAATAACACGTCTTTAGGTAGTGATGGTGAATTTGGCAATTACTTCTTAATTCTCATTAGAAACACTCATGTAACTCAACCACGACCTCAAATCATGTAATTTCAGCATGTTTGAGGTATTTATATGCACCTGTGAGTTAACTTTTATGCTTCTAAATGTCATTTTGCAGAAGTCAAACATGTTATTAGTCATTATGGTGATACTAATTGGTGTAAACAAGTGCGCTAGCCTGGAAGCAATCACAAATCTTCATTGCCATGAAGCCTAGGTTCATAGCTTCTTTTTTGGTTGATATGTCTCATCTGAGCCTAGGTGCATAGCTGCTTCATTCCTGGAACTCTTAAAATGGTCGTGGCTAGCTACTTGGACATTAGATGGTAAAGTTAAGTTCCATTATTATGCAGCAACACCTTTACTTGAAAAGTGAAGCAATGCCAAGTACACTACACTTCCAAAAGGCAACATCGAAAAACGAAGATCACTGTTTTTCTAAGGCATCACTACGCCGATGCAGATGCAAAATACTTGAAAGTGCTGTTACGCCTACTAAAAATTTACAGAAATTTATACAAATTCTATTAAAATATAAAGGAAAAAACAATCCACTTTCCTTAACTAAGTGTTCTGGCAGAGTTTAAGCTAGTGCCTTCACGAATGCAAGATATTACAGAGATTTTCTAACTGAAGCATGGTCATCGGACTAAAATATGTAAATACATCTTCAAGACTGGAGATAAAGTTGAATGTTTTCAGTCACCATATTTTATAGTTTTACTACTGCTGGATTTTTTTGTTAGCTAATAAATCTTGTAAGCTTCTGTTCTGCACACCACAAACTTCCAAGTGGAGAAGACCTCGAGACGGACAGATCAAAAGTCTTGCACCCTGGGCAAACACAAACAGGGACGAAGCCACCTCCCGATATTGAATTTTTCTTTTCACTGTTTTATTTCGCGAATTCGGAATCCTTCGCCGCCCCTATAAAGTATGAGAGAATGGAAATTAAACCTGATGCAGAATTGACAAATTGGCTATTGATCAAAAGTTCATATGTTTTATTTGAACATCCGGAAGTGATAAACCTAGAGATACCATACCACCTCGAATTTATGCCTAGAGAATGGTAGAAGACTAATATTCATAAGTCATAAAGAGTATAAATGCATTAATCCTAGATAGATAGAAAAGTATCTACGACCAGCACATTTTGAAAGAATCGATACTTGATAACATGATAAAGAATCAGAATTCATCACAAACACAGACTAAGAAGGAATTCAGTAATTTCAATCACGCAGAACATGGAAAACGAATTAGGGTTACGATCCTAATAGATTCACTGATTAAATCAGCATATTACCCTTGTACATTCGCCTGGTTCTTTTTTTCCCCTTGACTAGATAAACCCACAAAAAAATGTGGTAGAAAGAACGAGACTCTGTTCAAAGACTATTTATTGACTAAAAATTTACACTAGTATAAATGTCACTGGATTTTGTAGAGGTTATTCAATCTCAGACGTGAATAATCTTAATACCCAGAGCTTTGGATTGTATCACATTGATCAAATCTTACAAACAAACAAGTCGTAGTTGAAATTTTTGTACTGAGAAACATAAAGCAGTTTTAATCCCATTTCGTGGTTTGGCAAAAATGAGGCCGATTTTTTGATCAGGTTAGTATCAAACAATAAACATGACAGAGTTGTGCAAGTGCAGAAGTAGCAGCAGTTATGTGTCTTCGATGAAAGTGAAGGAGCTTCAAAGAATTGCTCCAGTTAGCATGTTTTGACACTAAA
The DNA here is from genome assembly GCA_023531105.1 of Papaver atlanticum. NCBI lineage: Eukaryota > Viridiplantae > Streptophyta > Magnoliopsida > Ranunculales > Papaveraceae > Papaver > Papaver atlanticum. Next base: position 3,001,771 of record JAJJMB010005117.1, read on the forward strand.
AAGGCAAGAAATTTAAGAAAAACAAAGCTGGAGAAACAGAAGAGATCAAACCATAAGAAGCAGGGACCAACATGAATATACAGCTAGAATGTAACCGTTCAAATTGAAAATTAGCATTAGTCTAAGCGGTGAAATTCTTCAACATACTAGTATTGATGTTGATCAATTCATGGTCTAACTCCAGCAAAACAAACAAAATAACCAATTAGCTGGCCTATTCTATTAAAAGCTAACTTGCACAATTAATTATCAAAATAAGGCTGATTCTAAAATTATAAATATTTCAGCTTAAAAACAACTGACCTTCTAACCCTGCTTAGAGGAGAATTTGAACACACAATTTGCTGAAGATCTAGGAAGACTCGAAATATCTTCCATTACATTTTTGCTTTCCATGCATGAATTGGGATCATGAGAAATAGTCATTGTTTCCAAAGCTTTTGCATTCTCTAAAATGAGTTTCAACCACCTCATCTCCCATGCTTTGCCAGTAATTTCGTTGAAGCTAACAAACTTGAGATGCAGAAAAGACAATCTACTAGACGCCATATCAAATCTCCAACGATCGTCTTCATTGTCACTGTAATCTTCACCTTCAGCAGCGTCATTGTAGTCGATGTCTTCACCCCCATCATCACCTACATCGCCAATGTCGTCTTTTTCACAAGGGAAAGTGGGAACAAACTAAATTTGAACATTAGAAGAATAGACACCATAAGTATAACAGGTTTAAAAATGTAACCGAAAACTTGTTTTATAATTTATCTAACAAGGGGCTGAAAGTTTTGTGCACTTGTGACTTGCCCTTTTAAATTTGAGAGACTTCAGATTCGGTGCTTTTTCGAGCAAAACAATTAGTGCTTCATCAGCAATTACTTTCTGAGTCAGACACAATTCGTTCAAATGAGGATATGAAGGTATATGGTTCCATAAATCGTCTGCAACGGTGATAACCTATTCATGACAAGGCAATTTGAACAAATATATATCAGCTTCAATGAGTCCGGTATGCCATATAACATCACAAACATATATAATACTTCCAAAAGATAGCAGCAAGCAAGAAGTATTACCTGTAAAGTTCGATCAGAAATTGTTAGATACACCACATGTGCAAGTGCTCAAAGAAACTTACTTATAACTGCACCATAATCTATCGCTTGCCCCCATGTTGTATTATATACGTCGAAGTAAAAGTCAATGTGTGCTTCAACTAGTGATGGAAGGATAGACAGGTCATAATCCTTTGCAACGATACCTTTGTAGGTGAGAAACTCTAGACTTGGTGCATGAATTTCGAGAGCACAGTTCTGAAAACCGTCTTGGTGTTCCGGATTTGATATAATCAGTTTTTGCAGTGAAGGATTTGAAATACAAACATTCTTCGTATCAGACCAGGTGCAGCATCCCAGAAATAAAAACTGAAGTACGGGGCAGTTGGAAAAGAGTTGGTCATTCCACTCATCTTTAAATATGACCTCAAAAAGCAGAAATCTTTCTAGTCTTGGAAAAGATATATCTTTAGGAAAACAGATTATAGGGCCTGAATATAGCCTCAATTTAATTAGCGACTCACAAGTAAACAGAGATGGCGGCATCAAAACTGGGTGTCTTATAGTAAATTGGAGAGTGAGATCTTCAACATTGTGACTTAATACAGTTGTAATCCATTTTCTAATCTGAGATTCATTCGAGAGGACACTAGAAGTAAGAGAGAACATCTGAATGTTTGACTCATCATGAAGATCCAACGTTCTATCGACAAAATCAACAAATTTGTCAACCTTGGAGGAATTCTGGCAATCAAATTCAAGGATAGGGATAGATCTCCAAACGTATTTCCATCTTTTAGATAATACACTAGTCTGAGCAGCATCTCGGGTATCAACAAAAGAGAGGATGTGATGAAGAATTGAGCCCGGCAAGTTGCTAATCCTATCTTCAACAACCTCACTCATATTCTTTTGTCCCTTGAGTAGCCTTTGAGTATATAAAATAATTCTGTACGAAATGAATAAAAATGAAATTAGGGGTTTTTGAGTTAATTTCTCAATTGAACTCTACTGCTCTTCTAAACCCTAAATTATAACATTTTGAGAGTTATAGAGCAGCAGCAATGAAATTAGGGATTTTGGAGTTAAGTTATGAAGAAACCCTGTATCAATTACACGATCAGAAGCTTAATTTCCCAATTGAAGACTACAGCTCAGTTCTAAACCCTAAACCCTAACATCACAGAACATCTGAGAGTTAACCAATAGCAACAAATGTAAGGTCAAGTGTGTTTGTTATCAAGAATCACAACTTCAAAAACCCTAAATTTTAATTTTGAACAGTAATTGTTGGGGTTTTTTGTTTTGTTTTGAACAAATTGAATCAATAATCTCTAAAATTAAAGATTGAAGAACGGAAAAGATCAGTAGAAAGTGTACCTCTATTCGGTGAACAAGATTCCTGTTATGGTTGATGTTGATAATACGAGAGGTACAAGAGAATCACAAGTACAAAACGATAACTACAGCCACACTCTACTTCATTCAATTTCTTAAGTTTAGTACAGGGAAGGAAAGCGAGTATACATACTAGAGAAACCCTAAACAAAGAGCATCAACGGCTCGACTGATTCCACGTGGGCAATGCACTGCCACACGATGGAGATTGCTAAAGAAAGCAATTAACCTTACATTTATTACTAATCGTAATTTAAAAACTACGAAAGGCATCCCTGAACTGATAAAGGCAGCCATCCTCAAAGGCACATGACAATACCCTGATTTTCAAATCATCCCTGTCCTCAAGGATGAAACTTAGGAAAATGATCCTTGACATTTGAAGCATCCTCCCAAGTAGCATCCGCCGCAGTTGAGTGAGACCACTGGATCAACATTTGAGAAATGGAAGCACGTCCCCTGATGATTTCCCTTGTGTCCAAAATGGCGACTGGTTTAAGTATAATTTCTCCATCAGCATCAGTTTGTGGGAGAGTTGGAGCAATGATAGCTGCAGAGCCTATACGCTTCTTCAACTGAGACACATGGAATACAGGATGAATCCGAGAAGAAGCATGCAGCTGTAGTTTGTAATCTACTTGGCCAATCTTGGCAATTACATGGAATGGACCATAGTATCTTGCTGATAGTTTGAAGTTCCTGCGCAGGGTAATGGATGATTGTCTATAGGGTTGAAGCTTCAAGAAGACTAAGTCACCAACCTCAAACTGTCTATCAGTTCTCTTCTTGTCAGCAAATACTTTCATTCTCTCTTATGCTTTGTGAAGAGAGTCTCTCAGCAGTTCCAGCATTGCATCCCTTTTAGTTAAATACTCTTCAACAGCAGCAACATAAGTAAGTGCTTCATTGGGAAAGGAAAGGTGTGGAGGAGAGTAGCCATATAATGCCTTAAATGGAGTCATGTTTAACCTGGTATGATGGTTAGTGTTGTACCTTAATTCTGCCAAAGGCAGCCATTTAAACCATTGTTTAGGCTGATGTCCAGTCATGCATCTGAGATAGTTTTCCAAGCATGCATTCACTCTTTCAGTGTGGCCATCTGATTGAGGGTGTTAGGAAGTACTCATTTGCAAACTGGTGCCCATTGCTTTAAACAACTCCTACCAAAAGTTACTAGTGAAAATCTTGTCCCTATCTGAAATATTGGAAGATGGAAGACCATGTAATTTGAAAACATGAGTAAGGAACTCATGAGCCACAGTGGAAGCTGTAAATGGATGAGTTAAGCCAATGAAATGGCTATACTTTGTGAGTCTATCAACCACAACAAGAATAACATCCTTTTTAATTGAGATAGGTAAACCGTCTATGAAGTCCATTGTAATGTGTTCCTAAGCCTGAGTTGGTATTGGTAAAGGTTGTAGTAACCCAGCAGGAAAATTGTGTTCACCCTTGGTCCTCTGGCAGATATCACAGTGGCTAACCAATAGTAACATCTCCTTCTTAAGGCCCTTCCAATAAAAGTGTCTCTTTGCTCTGATGTAGCTGCCGTGCATACCTGAATGTCCTCCAACTGCAGAAGGGTGAATAGATTTCAAGATGGTAAACCTGAGATTGTTGTGGGTGCCTATATAAATTCTGCCTTTATATCTCAGAATGCCATCTACATAAGTGCAGTTAGGAATTGAGGAAGGAGCCACCAGAAGTTGAGGAATGATGGTTGTGGCCCATTTATCTGTGTCATAGATCTGGGTGACCTCTTGAGCCCAAGTAGGTGTAGAGACAGAAAATACTGAACATAGAGAAGAAGAAGAAAGTCTTGACAAAGCATCTGCAGCTTTATTCTCCATGCCTTTCTTGTAGTGGATGGTGTAGTTGAACTCTAACAACTTCATAAGCCATCTTTGTTGTAAAACAATGTTTATTTTCTAATCCATGAAATATTTGATGCTTTGTTGATCAGTATTGATGATAAAATGGTGGCCAAAAAGATCGTGTCTCCACTTAGTGACTGCCATGACCACTGCAAGTAGTTCCTTCTCATATGTAGAAATACCTGGATATTTTGGGCCAAGGGATTTGCTGTAGAAGCTGATAACTCTGCATTCCAGCATTAAATCAGCTCTCACTCCTGTAGAACAAGCATCTGTCTCAACCACAAATGTTTTAGTAAAATCAGGGAGTACCAACACTGGAGTAGTGCACATAGCTTGTTTAAGTTTTTGAAAAGCTTCTGCTGCACTTGGAGACCAGCGAAAGGCATTCTTTCAAGAGATCAGTGAGTGGCTTACTGATAAGGCCATAGTGCTTAACAAACTTCCTATAATAGCCAGTTGTCCCCAAAAATCCCCTTAACTGCTTAAGGCAAGTTGGAATAGGCCAGTTCTTCATACATTCAATTTTGGCTGGGTCAGCGGCTACCCCATCTGCTGTGATGATATGACCCAAGTACTTTAAGGAAGATTGAGCAAAGCATCATTTTGAAAATTTAGCATAAATTTGGTGTTGTCTGAGAAAGCCAAGAACTATAGAAAGATGCTGAAGATGCTCTTCAAGTGACTGGCTGTATATAAGGATGTCATCAAAGAAAACCAATACAAATTTTCTTAAGTAAGGACCAAAAACTGAGTTCATGAGAGATTGAAAAGTGGCAGGTGCATTAGTCAGTCCAAATGGCATCACTTTGAACTCAAAATGACCATGATGGGTCCTAAAAGCAGTTTTGTGGATATCATCTTCAAATAATCTTATTTGATGATACCCAGACCTCAAATCCAACTTTGTGAAAAAAATTGAGCCATGTAACTCATCTAAAAGTTCATCAATGATAGGTATGGGGTATTTATCTTTAATTGTGAGGTCATTGAGCCTTATGTAATCCACACAAAATCTCCAAGAATTGTCTTTTTTCTTGACCAAGAGGATTGGATAAGAAAAATGACTATGACTGTCTTGAATCACACCATAGTTAAGCATTTCTTCTACCAATGATTCAACCACTGCTTTGTGAATGTGGAAGCATTTATAGGGTCTAAGATTAACTGGTTGGGCACCAGGTTTGAGTGGAATTATGTGATCTAATGATCTTTGAGGAGGTAATTGTGTAGGTTCAGTAAAGACATCTTGAAACTGATCCAATACAACATGGACTGGTGTAGGAATGGGTGTAATAGGTGGTTCAGCTGAAATAGCAAAAAATTGACCCAAAAATGCTGGGGTATGGTGTTTAATAAAGTTTTGAACAAATTGACCACTAACCATCATAAAGGAAGGTTTAGTTGAAATATTAGTGAGGGTGATGTTGGTGCCCAGATGAGTGAAAAATAGTTAACTTTGAGAAGTTGAACATGACATCTCTTAGAGTTTTAAGCCAATCTGCTCCCAACACTATATCACAACCACCCAAAGCAAGAACATGAAAGTCTGCTATAAATGGATGGCCTTGCATTTGCCATTCTATCTGTTGACAAACCGTGTAGTTCTTTCTCCATTTGCCACTGTAACTAGTAAATTAGATGTTGGTTGAACAGTGCAGCATAATCTCTTGGCAAGAGTAGCATCTATGAAGCTATGAGTGCTACCTGTGTCCACTAAAATTGTGACCGCCTGTTTATTGAGTTGTCCCAAAATACGAATGGTTTCAGTACTATGATGACCTGTGAGAGCATGGAGAGAAATTTCCATGTCTGATTCCACCACTGTGATAGGTTGCTCTGGCTCAATGGGTGAAGACATGGGTTCTGTAGTTGATTCTTCTTTAGCTAGAACCATAAAGAGCTGTTGGGTCTTGCATTTATGGCCATAAACATATTTCTCATCACAATTGTAGCATAAGTTTTTGGCTCTCCTCTGAGCTAGTTGTTCTTGAGTTAATCTCCTGATAGGAGGTATATAAGTAGATTTCTGGGGAATGGTGTTTATTGTGGTGGAAACTACGGGTGAAGTGGTTGGTTTGGTAAAGGTAGATGGTTTAGTGAAATAAGTGGAGGTAGTTGGGTTTTTAGTTGAGGTAGATATAGGTGGTGAAACAAGGGTTTGTTCTTGAAGCCTAGCCAAGAAAAAAGCTTGAGAAAGGGATGTGGGGTTGTGCATTCGTACTGAGTTGCTAATCTCAGGTTTCAATCCACTAATAAAACTGAGAATAAAGTACTCTTCATCCAGGGAAGGGTTTTTGGTAATCATTAGAGCTTTGAGCTACTCAAATGTTTGGAAATATTCTTCCACAGTAGTGATTTGAGTGAGTTTATTAAAACAACCAACATAGTTATCATTAGCTAAGTCTTCAAATTGACGGCAAAGATGATTAGAAAATTCATACCAATGAACAGATGCTTTACCGGAACAATAATCAAAGAACCATGAATCAGCTCGACCATCCATATACATAGAAGCAAACTTTGTCTTTTGAACGTCTTCCATGGGGTGCATCTAAAAAAATATGTCACATTTGTGTAACCAGCTTTTGGGATTTTCACCATCGAACCTTGGAAAGTCAAGTTTTGCTGGTTTGAGAGAACTTGCAAGTGAGGCATGAACAGATCCATTTGTTTCTGAGTGACCATAAGGAGGAGTGTGTTGTTCACCAACTGTGGATCTAGGTTGGTTTTGGAGATGCTTTAAAGTGTCCTCTGAGAGTTGTACTAGACAATTCATTAATATCTGATGAGCTTTAGCATTTGCTTCACGTTTCTCTTCTGCTTTACGTTGTATCTCTGTAAGATTCGTCATTAATCGTGACAACTCCTTTGTTGTGTGGTCAACATCTTTGATTGATGGACCTCCAATCATTGTAAGGTACCAGATCTACTGGGTGATACCACTTTTATGGTTGATGTTGATAATACGAGAGGTACAAGAGAATCACAAGTACAAAACGATAACTACAGCCACACTGGACTGAGCTCTACTTCTTTCAATTTCTTAAGTTTAGTACAGGGAAGGAAAGCGAGTATAAATACTAGAGAAACCCTAAACAAAGAGCATCAACGGCTCGACTGATTCCACGTGGGCACTGCACTGCCACACGATGAAGATTAACTTAGTGCTAAAGAAAGCAATTAACCTTACATTTATTACTAATCGTAATTTAAAAACTACTAAAGGCATCCCTGAACTGATAAAGGAAGCCATCCTCACAGGCACATGACAATTCCCAGGATATCTGAAGAGCAAAATCCTAACAGCAGCAGAAAATGAGCTGAAGACTCTCTGAAGTACAGTTAGAAGGAGAAAACAAAGAGAGTTCTATCGCTTTTAAAATAATCGCGTCAAGGATTTGACAGACACAGTACAGTGAATCGGTTGGGAGTTGTGTGGTGCGAGTCTAACTGTGTATCGGATCGACCAAGTAAGTTTATCTTGCTATAAATACTTTAGATTTACCGCAGTAAAAAATCTTGTAGGTAGACAAGACAAAGTATGTCTCAAAATTAGTTTCCTGCAAAAGAATTGCAAATTTCTATTAACAACATGGTGAATTCTTTTTCTACTATCAACCAGAGTTGCAAATTTCTCAGCATCGGCTACTGCCAGAAATCCATTAAACTAGAAGGCTGGAACGTGGGGCTTGTTCCTTTCGTGCATAGTCAAAGAAGTTCAAGCATCCCTTTAATCGAACCGATTATAAGTTTAGTTAAAATGGGGTCTATCTTCAATACCAGTTCGGGTCAAAATTACTGAAATTTATACAAAATCTACTAGAAAACACCTTAACTGAGTTTTCCTGGCAGAGTTTTAGGCTTTTATGCCTTCACAAACACAAGATAAGACTTTCTAACCGGCAAATATGCCTGCAAACGAAAATTAGTGCGAAACTGGAAGGACAAATTAAAAACGGAGGCCAAAAATAAAAGAGGTTGTTCAACCGAGTCGGAACTAAAATCAAACCATGGACAAACATGAATATACAGCTAAAATGTAAAACATTCAAATTGAAAATCATTTTCGGCTCCAGTTAACAAACTAGAATCTTTTGATATAGATCCATTCATGTCCCAACACCAGCAAAACATGCAAACCAACCTATTATCTTGGCCTATTCAGATAAGAGATGACTTTCACACTTACATATATCAAAATACAAATCCGATTCTAAATTTCTAAGTGTTTCAGCTTACCAACTGTGAAAACAACTGACCTTCACCTTCTACCCTGCTCAGAGGAGAATTTGAACGCATAACTGGCTGAATCTCTAAAAAGACTCGAAATATCTGCCATGAGATTTTCGCTTTTCATGCAAGAAATGGGATCACAAGAAATAGTCATGGTTTCCAAAGCGTTGGCAATATTCAAAATTAGTTTCAACCACCTCATCTCCCTTGCATCTCCAGTAAATTTGTTGAAGCTAACTAACTTGAGATGTAAAAAAGAACATGTAGGAGCCACCGTAACATCTAAAGAGAATTAATTAAAGGATCGGGTTGAGTTGAGTTATGAGGATCAGCGACGAACTCGGCAAAAAAAAATAAATCGCAAATCTAGTTTTCAGCGCTCAATCCAGATTTTTCCAGGTGATTCTATTGATAATTCTAGTTGGTTGTCATGTCTTTAATACTTATCAATCATTAATTCAAGTGTTTTCATGGATTCTTGTCCTAAAACACCAATTAATGTTGATAATAATTCAGTAAAGTTAGGTTTTATGGATGGAAAAAAATTTCCATCGATCGATCTACCTGATGATCTTTTTGAAGAAAGTTTAAATCCATGGAAGTTTTCTCTAATTGGAAGATTAGATTTACAGAAAATTAAATTTGTTGATGCTATAGTAGTTCTAAAGAATTCCACTTGTTGATGATTGTAAGATTATTCCATTAGGAAAAGGTTTATTCACTATCAAACTAGATAATGAAATTAATAGGGCATATATTAAATCAAAACCATGGGATATTTTGAATCAAGTACTTAAAGTCAGGAATTGGGTTTCAAACTTTCGTCTAGCAAATCAAAGAAGTTCCAAAGCTTTTGTTTGGTTCGATTTCCTGGTTTAGGTTTGGAGTTTTGGAATGAGCAAATTCTTTTCAAAATTGGTACTCCAATTAAGCTTGATGCTGCAACTGCAAAGTGTCATGTGGGATATTATGCTAATGTTCTTTTGGAAGTTGATTTTGCTCATTCAATTACAAACAAAATATGGATTGGTACCAAATTTGGTGGATTCTTTCAGGATGTCTTAATCCCAGATTGTCCAAAATTCTGCGGCACTTGTAAAATGGTTGGACACTTCATTACTGAATGTCGTGTGGAGAAGAATAGGACTAAAGTACATACTTCTGGAGGAAATAATATCAGTCAGAAGAATATCACAGCATCAACACAACAACCTCCCTTTGATATCTGTGACAGATCAGAATGTGTAAGTGAAGATTCCATAGTCAATATTATTCATGTAACACCATCACCCAAGGTCATTGTTTAAGATATTGCACCAAATAAAGGAAAATTCATTCCTTTAGAATGTGAAGAGAATTAAACAGAAATGGAGTCAGTTATTATGGAAGTTCCCAAAGTCTTGGCAGTAGTAGAGGCAAACAGTTTAAATAACAGTTCTATAAATTATTTAGATGTGAATCAGTTAAAATTACTTCATGGTCCAAGATTGTAGAAAAGGAAATGGTATCTAATACAGCTCCTTCTTCTTCTACCTCTCAGAGTCCAGTTGAGCAAACTAAGGTAACTAAACCTGTTCCTACTTATAATAAATACAATTTCAGGAAAAATCAAGGAAAAGGGGGTACTAAAAACCCTTATCTTCTTAAATGAAGATACTATTTTGGAATGTCAGGGGCTTGAGAAGACCTAGGGCTCAAGAAAAATTAAGGTCTTTAGTTAATAAATTTAGTCCTTCCTTAGTTTGGATAGTAGAACCCAAAATAAAATGAAGTGCTTATTTTTGTAATAAATCGAATCTATCAGGAATGCAAAGTATGGTGATTCATAATACTTCTTTAAACAATAAAGGTAACATATGGTTATTTTGGAATAAAAATATATCTGTTAGAGCACTGCTCAGTCAAACTAGCAAGCGTTGCTATCTCAAGCTTGTTGTCAAGTTTAGTTACAAAAACTATAAGTCTTGATTTCTAGTCTACTTATAGCTAAGTCTCGGACTAGGATAGAAAGTGTAGTTGAGCTCTAGACTCCACGGCGTTAATCATACAAAGACGAAGAACTACTCAAGGAACTGGTGGAACTTCATCGACTAAAAGGTATGTGGAGACTTGAACTTATCTATCACTAAAAAAGTCTATCTACTCTATCTCCTATCTTGAGACAAAAGTCATATTGCTATATAGACTTCGATTATACACATTTACTATTTCGAGCCGAGTTTATCTCACTTATCTTTTTCTCGAAATATGTGTTGGTAAGCTTTCTCTTTGGCCAAGTTCATCTTTACAAGTAACAAAAGTCATGTTGGTTATTTAAATATCTTGAAAATTGCTTTGATGAAAAATAATGTGTGAGTAACCTCTATTTAACATACTCTAAGAATGTTTCAATGATTGAAATGAGAGTTTAGAACATGTAACCATCCTGGGATATAAGCATATAAGGTGTTCGTGCATTAGTGTATAAGTCCAAAACCGGGAACCAAATGTATGCATACTTTTGTGTGTACTAAATGGTTGATGAAGACTTGGTAAGTATGCGTACCCGTACGCATACTGGCCGAAGTTCACGTCCGTGAATTTCTGCTGAGTTTGGAAATCAAAACCAACTCAATCCGGTTACCTAAGTATGCGTACCCGTATGCATACTGGCAGAAAGTTCACTTCCGTGAATTTCTGCTGAGTTTGAAAACCAAAACAAAATCAAATCCGGTTACTTAAATACGCATACCCGTACGCATACTTAAGTGTGTTACTTTCTAAAATTGGTTTATTCGTGAACTTAAATTTATATAAACTAAGGAATGCATATTTGCAAACCGTGTCTATAAAATTCATGAATCGATTCGAGTGAATCAAAACCGATTTTCCTTCAATTGTTTCTTGTATACTTCTATAAGATCTAAGCAATTGAACAACTCTCTAACTAGTTCTTTTGAGTCATTTGAACTAGTTATGGCGAAGATGAATAAGGTTGATTTTAAAGTGCTCATATGGCTAACTATTTGGTTAACTATTGTTGAACCAACGACTTGTACACGTTTAGGTACGGTTACACAAACCTAAATGACGTATATTTCATTTGTGTATAACAAGCTAAGTTCGATCTAACGGTTGAAAGATATTAGCTTGAATCTATTCAGGTTTTCATCTAACGGTGAATATTGAATGCTTTATTACCAAGGTAACTTAGATTGCAAACCCTGATTTGGAAACTATATAAAGGAGAACTCTAGCAACTGGGAAACCTAATCCCCACACCTCCTGTGTGATACTAGTTGTATAAGATAAAGTCGATTCTCCTTTAACCTTAGGTTTCTAACGAGACCCTGTAGGTTAACGACTTAAAGACTTCATTGGGATTGTGAAGCCAGACTCAACTATTTTCTTTGTAGTTGCGTGATATGATCTTGCTGTTTCTATTGTATTGAGTATAATTGTAAAATTGGCTCGAGATTAATTTCTCCGATAGGCAAGATAGAAAATTAGTAACAAACATCTTCGTCTCATCGTTTGTGATTCCGCAATATCTTGTTTCGCTAGTCGAATATGATTATTATGAGGTTATTGATAATTTTAGGCTATTCTTCTGGAATATAAGTCCGGGTTATCGATTGGTTCCTGTTCACCTTGATTTATCAAAAGACGGAACAAAACTCGTAGGTATTTCCGTGAGAGATAGATTTATCTATTCCTGTATACTTTTCTGTGTGATACAGATTTGTTTATTAAAGTCTTCGACTTTGGGTCGTAGCAAATCTTAGTTGTGGGTGAGATCAGCTAAGGGAATCAAGTGCGTAGTATCCTTCTGGGATCAGAGACGTATGGAGCGCAAATGTACTTTGGATTAGTGTGAGATTGATTAGGGTTCAACTACAATCCAGACCGAAGTTAGTTTGTACTAGGCTAGTGTCTGTAGTGGCTTATTACAACGTGTGTTCAATCTGGACTAGGTCCCGGGGTTTTTCTGCATTTGCGGTTTCCTCGTTAACAAAACTTATGGTGTCTGTGTTATTTCTTTTTCGCATTATATTTTGTTATATAATTGAAATATCACAGGTTGTGCATTGAATCAATCAATTAGGAAACCCGACCTTTGGTTGTTGATTGAAATTTATTGATACTTGAACATAGGTCTTTGGTACCGTTCAAGTTAATTTCTCTTGTATTCAATTAGACTCGCAGATTTCTATTTGCTTGAGTAAGTATTGAATCGACAAATTGAGATATAACTCTTTGATATACTTTTTATTAAGATTGAGTCTGACTGTCTAGTTGATTCTCTTAAAAGTATATTGGAGTTAGTCCATACAGAATGTTAAGCGAATTATTGGGTGAGGTTGTTGTACCCCCACTTTTTCAATTGGTATCAGAGCAGGCAAACACCATAAAACTAACAAGTTTGTGTTTGATTGTTTCCTAAAAGTCTATCCCTATGGGAAACTCCTTTAGGAAACTCGCTCTTGGCATCTTTAACGCATGCCATAATTCCGTAAAGAGTGTTCAAAGATTATTTATTAGACCTCTGGTCTCTTGTGATAATCTCGCTTCATTTATGTCCTTGGAAAGTCTAGATGATGAGGAACAATTTGAAGGAAAAATTAAAAGTTCTTCTAAGAAGAGTCTATTGAAAAAACGTAGTCGACGCTTAAAGATATGGAATCTCACTAGATTAACCCTTAATCTTTATGAGGAATACTATCACAATGGATCAATTGACAAAGATCTATTTAGAGCGTTTGAAAATTCTTAGAAAAGATTAATTCCTTTGAGAATAAGAATTGTTCCGATAAAAGTTCTGTACCTGTCAAATCATGTATTCATGATGTACAAACTAGACTTACTTCCAACTCATGTGAAATTGATAAAAAGATTTCTTGTGAGTTCGGTATAGGTTCTAATCTTCTGAAAAAGTCTTTTCTTGGTATAAGAAAATTGATTCAAAAAATTACGTTGACCCGGTATATAATCATTACTATGATTATACTAATATTCACAAATATCAACCTGAAAAAGTGCATGAGAATTAAATTTGTCGGCACATTTATGTCTCTTGGTAACAAGACTGACTTTACCCCATGTGTATATAACTTGATGTGGGGCAAGTAATAGTTGATTTCTTTTTGTGTGTCTGGGTCAGTTTATTTTGAAAAACGTTTTTCTTCCTTCTTTCAAGGTTAGTTTACTACACTATACTGATCTTCAGTGTACAAACCTTGGATGATGAACGTTTTAAGAAATCCTACTTTTCTTTTGTGGGTCGCGGTTCAAAAACGGTTCCAAGCCCATTTGTGGGTTCATAAAAGAAAGGTACGCGTACTTTCTTTCTTCTCCCTTGTAATGTCCGCGTACGTGAACTTTTCTAAGGTTCATGTATTTCCTCCATTAAAGCATCTTTGGAGAACAAAAACTGAAAGGGTTTTCAAGAGACAAATCAAGTAAGTTCTTCCTTCACCTTGTACTCTCAATTTCTAGGTGTTATGGGAAATTTCAAGGTTTCAAAAACTTTGGATGCATCTTCTTCTAGCATGACTCTTCCTCAATCTGAAGACTCTATTAGAATTAGATTTGTCAATGATTCTAGTAGTATGATCTTTGAAAGGATTGCTTCTAGTGGTTTCATTCTTGAAAAGAAGTTGGATTTTTCTAGTGGTCATAAAGAAGATTTGGTTTTCTTTGAAAAGTTTAATCTTGGAAACATCTTTAATGGTCTTGGTGAAGGTTTTGACACTATCACAAGGATTTTCTATGCCAACATTCATGATGTTGATCTTGAGAACATGGAATTCAAAACCATGATAAAAAGAGAGAAATTTCTTATAGATAGAGAGTTGATATCAAGGATTACCAAAATTCCTTTGGGTAATTTTCGCCTCCCTAGACCAAGTGATGAAAGACCATCATATGAATCCATCTCTAATGGTCTTTGTGGTAAGAGTGTTGCTTGGAATGAAGGAAAATTTCCTACCACTCATCTTAGTCTTTCCTTGATGTCTTTCGGAAAACTTGGTATATCTAATCTTTGTCCCTCCACGATTGACAATTCTCATTGGGGCCGTGAGTTTGCGGAGTTGGTCTATTTCCTTGTATTGGAAACTCAAAGTCTAGACATTTGTGGGTTTATCATATATCAAATGTTATCGATGACGTCTCCCAACAATAAGTTAGGCTACCCTTGCTTGATTGAGCAAATTTGTCGCAATTTCTCTATTGCTCCGATTGGAAACTCCATTGGAACTCCCAAGCTTGTTCGTCCATGTACTTTCAAACATATGAAGGAGAATGCTTGCAAGAGACAAAGATCTGACACCCCTGATGGCTCATGTGATACTTACTCCACGAATATTCTTCACCAAATTATTAAAGGTGTTTGTAAGATTAATGCCAAGGTAAGGTGTGTACAAGAACAATTACTTTTGATTGCTACTAAGTTTCCTGAAATCAAGGATGACATGAATAAGATTCAAGCCACGCTCATGGTCTCTGATGATGAAGATGATGATTGATTCATGTCTTGGGTTTAAAGTATGTTTTATTTTTTCTAGGAAAACTTCTTATGATAATTTTATTGTTGTGGTTTTAAGAAGAATAACTATAGTTTGGAATAGCTATTATTGTGATTACATATAGCTATGTCCAACGTTTTCATCTTCAATGATTTTTAGATTTATTTGTTTAAATTCTAAAGTTTGTTTGGAAGATGATTTTTGCAGTATTAATCCTTATAGTTTTATATATTGCAATTTTTAATGGGATATGTGTGTTTGCATCCGTGAACTATGATTGTCCCATACGTTGTCAAAAGTTAAGTCTTTCGTATGTCGATATGCAAGTATAAAAAAAAATGAATAGACTTTTGACAAAAACAAAAGTTAAGCCTTTTATGTCATTATGCAAATATTGATGGAAGAAAGGATGATCTTTTGTTTACAAAGATTAAGTCTATTATATGTCATTATGCAAATAGTGATGAAAGATAGAATGAATCTTTGTTTATTCCGCAGTATTGATCTTCCCTGATCCATATCTTTTATGTATATACTTTGCGGCTCCGTAAGTTTCCTTATGTTGAGCATTTTCCAATTAGATTAATCATGGGTTCTCTTGTAGTTAGTTTAGTTGAGTATTCCGGTTGAATTAATCATGGGTTCACTTGTGGTTAATTCAATTGATTATTGTGGATACAAATTCATATTCTTATGAGAATTGTTGTTGTCCAAAGAAATCCTTATTTTCTTGTGAAAGTAAGGTCGCTCTTGTTGTTCCTTTCGGGAATGACATTATATGGGGGAGAATTCTTATTTGAACTTGTGCTTTATTGCCAAATCTTTGTGGGGAGTGCGGCTGTGGAATATTGTAAGGGTTATCTTATATCTTTATAAACTCCTTGATGAATGCATTTAGTTTCGACTATATGATTTCATCGAAAAGTTGATATGTGCTTTCTTTTGGTCATGAAATGTCTCTATGGAAATTTCATTAGGATCCCACTAGTTTTCGTACCTTTGTCAATTTTATTGACAAAAAGGGGGAGAATTAATGTATAGTTCACACTAAAAATACATATGGTTTTCGGATCATTATGTAAGGGGGAGTGGTTTCCATGTGAGATGGAGTATTGACTAAGGAAGAGTGATACATATCACCATAGTATTGTTGTCAAAGTTGTGATACAATTGAACTTTGATGTTGTGTAATAATACCATGACACTGTGTAACAATGATCGAAAGCTTTTGTTTTCTCATTGTTATGGCTACGGATTTTCAACAACGATGATGCTGAACTTATAACCTTTGGAATCATTGAAGTACTTGGAAGTGACGAAGATTTCGAGTAATGTTGAAGAACCAAGGAGATCATGCATGTGGAAGAGAAGCTGCAAAGTTTATTTTTTGTATTCCATATATATTGATAGTTTTGTCACTAAAATTGACAAAGGGGGAGATTATTAGATCACTGCTCGGTCGAACTCGCAAGTGTTGCTATCTCAAGCTTGTTGTCAAGTTTAGTTGCCAAAAATATAAGTCTTGATTTCTAGTCTACTTATAGCTAAGTCTCGGACTAGGATAGAAAGTGTAGTTTAGCTCTAGACTCCACGACGTTCATCATACAAAGACGAAGAACTACTCAAGGAAATGGTGGAACTTCATCGACTAAAAGGTATGTGTAGACTTGAACTTATCTATCACTCAAAAAGCCTATGTACTTTATCTCCTATCTTGATACAAAAGTCGTATTGCTATATAGACTTCGATTATACACATTTGCTATTTCGAGCCGAGTTTATCTCGCTTATCTTTTTCTCGAAATATGTGTTGGTAAGCTTTTGCTTTGGCCAAGTTTATCTTTACAAGTGATGAAAGTCATGTTTGTTATTTCAATATCTTGAAAATTGCTTTGATGAAAAATAGTATGTGAGTAACCTCTATTTAACATCCTCTAAGAATGTTTCAGTGATTGAAATGAGAGTTTAGAACATGTAACCATCCTTGGATATAAGCATATAAGGTGTTCGTGCATTAGTGTATAATTCAAAAACCGGGAACCAAATGTATGCATACTTGTGTGTGTACTAAATGGTTGATGGAGATTGGGTAAGTATACGTACCCGTACACATACTGGCGGAAGTTCACGTCCGTGAATTTCTTTTGAGTTTGGAAATCAAAACCAACTCAATCCGGATACCTAAGTATGCGTACCTGTATGCATACTGGCGGAAATTTCACGTCCGTGAATTTCTGCTGAGTTTGAAAACCAAAACAAACTCAAATCCGGTTACTTAAGTACGCATACCCGTATGCATACTTAAGTGTGTTACTTTCTAAAATTTGTTTATTCGTGAACTTAAATTTATATAAACTAAGGAATGCATATTTGCAAACCGTGTCTATAAAATTCATGAATCGATTCGAGTGAATCAAAACCGATTTTGCTTCGATTGTTTCTTGTATACTTCTATAAGATCTAAACAATTGAACAACTCTCTAAGTAGTTCTTTTGAGTCATTTGAACTAGTTATGGCGAAGATGAATAAGGTTGATTTTAAAGTGCTCATATGGCTAACTATTAGGTTAACTATTGTTGAACCAACGACTTGTACACGTTTAGGTACGGTTACACAAACCTAAATGACGTATATTTCATTTGTGTATAACAAGCTAAGTTCGATCTAACAGTTGAAAGATATTAGCTTGAATCTAATCAGGTTTTCATCTAACGGTGAATATTGAATGCTTTGTTACCAAGGTAACTTAGATTGCAAACCATGATTTGGAGACTATATAAAGGAGAACTCTAGCAATTGGGAAACCTAATCCCCACACCTCCTGTGTGATACTAGTTGTATAAGCTAGAGCCGATTCTCTTTTAATCTTAGGTTTCTACCGAAACCCTGTAGGTTAGCGACTTAAAAACTTCATTGGGATTGTGAAGCCAGACCCAACTATTTTCTCTGTAGTTGCGTGATCTGATCTAGTTGTTTCTATCATATTGAGTACAATTGTAAAATTAGCTCGAGATTAATTTCTCCGATAGGCAAGATAGAAAAGTAGTCACAAACATATTCGTCTCATCGTTTGTGATTCCGTAATATCTTGTTTCGCTAGTCGATTAAGATTATTGTGAGGTGATTGATAATTATTGGCTGTTCTTCGGGAATATAAGTCCGGGTTATCGATTTGTTTCTGTTCACCTTGATCTATCAAAAGGCGGAACAAAACTCGTAGGTATTTCTGTGAGAGACAGATTTATCTATTCCTTTAGACTTTTCTGTGTGATAAAGATTTGTTTATTAAAGTCTTCGACTTTGGGTTGTAGCAACTCTTAGTTGTGGGTGAGATTAGCTAAGGGAATCAAGTGCGTAGTATCCTGCTGGGATCAGGGACATAAGGAGCTCAACTGTACCTTGTATTAGTGTGAGTTTGATTGGGGTTCAACTACATTCCAGACCGAAGTTAGTTTGTAGTAGGCTAGTGTTTGTAGCGGCTTAATGCAGCGTGTGTTCAATCTGGACTAGGTCCCTGGGTTTTTCTGCATTTGCGGTTTCCTCGTTAACAAAACTTCTGGTGTTTGTGTTATTTCTTTTCCGCATTATATTTTTTTATATAATTGAAATATCACAGGTTGTGCGTTGAATCAATCAATTGGGAAATCCGACCTTTGGTTGTTGATTGAAATTGATTGATACTTGAACAATTGTCTTTGGTACCGTTCAAGTTAATTTCTCTTGTATTCAATCAGACTCGCAGATTTCTATTTGCTTGAGTAAGTATTGAATCGAGAAATTGAGATATAACTCTTTGATACACTTTTTATTAAGATTAAGTCTGACTGTCTAGTTGATTCTCTTAAAAGTATATTGGAGTAAGTCCATACAGATTGCTACGCGAATTATTCGGTGAGGTTGTTGTACCCTCACTTTTTCAATATCAACACCTCAGGTTGTTCCTATTTGTAGTCAGATGATTACTGTCAGCATTGGTGATGTTCTAGTCTCAGGTGTTCATGCACATGTTAAGAAAATTCAAAGGAGGTTTCTCTGGTCTGAGATGGAAACGATCAGCGAATTAAAGAAACCATGGATTGCTCTAGGTGACTTTAATGCAGTCATTTCACAAGACGAAAAACTTGGTGGTAAACCTCCTAATAGATCTTCAATGTTAGACTTCATATCTTGCTTAGATAGCTGTGAATTAATTCAGGCACCTAAAAAAGGATTACAAATCTCATGGTCTAATCGTCAACAAGGAAGGAACATAATATTATGCACACTAGAAAAAGCTGCCTTTAACCAGCAGTGGTTACAACTTTATGGGGATTGGGGATACAAGGTTGGATTGAGAGTAGTATCAGATCATGCTCCATTATTGGTAGGTGTTGCAAGCATACCTAAACCTAAGGATATTCCTAGGAAATTTCATAAAATGTGGATTTATCATCCATCCTTCTTGTCTGTGGTTCATGAATGTTGGTCTAAGGAAGTTTTTGGTGATCCTGCTTACATCTTTATACAAAAATTAAAAAAATTGAAGAAAGTTTTAAATGACTAGAACTGGAATATATTTGGCAATGTACAAACTAAAATAAAAGAAGCTGAAGAAAAGGTTAAGGTTGCGATGCAGCATTTATATAATCATCCTTTTGATGAAGATGCCTTATCTAATTTGGTTGAAGCTCAAAATGATCATGCTAGTAGAGAGGTGCAAGCTAATACTCTAATGAGATAGAAATCAAGAGTTAAATGGGTTAAAGAAGGTGCAGCCAATACTAGTTTTTTTCATACTAAAATGAAGATAAGGAATTCAAGAAATCTAATCAGTGAACTTGAAGACACCGATGGAAACATCATCTCAGACCAATCAAAAATAGTTGATTCTTTAGTTCAACATTTTCAACAAAAATTTGAATTTCAAGATGTTAACATTGTAAACAGTTTACTTGATGTCATTCCACCAACAGTTACATCTAATGATCAAGAGATGTTGGATATTATTCCAGAAGCTGAAGAAATTAAAAGAATTATATTTGAAATGGATCCAGAAGGTTCTCCTGGTCCTGATGGTTATTCTGGTATTTTTTACAAAACTTGTAGGGAAATAATTCATATAGATTTGGTTGCAAGCAATCCAATTTTGTTGGAAAGGAAGATTTATTCCTAAGGGGCTAATTCCAACTTCTTAGTTCTTTTACCAAAATGTCAGGGAGCAAAGAAGGAAAATCAATTCAGACCAATAGGTTTGAGTAATGTTTTGTTCAAAATATTCACCAAGATCATTACCACAAGGATGAATACTCTGATGGTGAAATTAATATCTCCACAACAAGCTGTTTATATCAAAGGCATGAGCATTCATGAACAAGTTCTATTAGCCTCAGAAATGGTGAATGAAATGAAAAAAAAGAAGAGAGGAGGCAATGTGGCTTTCAAATTAGACATATCTCAAGCCTATGATTCTGTAAGGTGGGACTTCCTTTTCAGAGTCTTACAAAAATATGGTTTTTCTTCCTGTTGGTGTGATTGGCTTTTAACTCTATTTGAATCTGCTAAAATGTCTGTTATGGTCAATGGAGGAACTTGTGGATTTTTCTCAGTTGGTAGGGGATTGAAACAGGGTGATCCTTTATCACCAATTCTTTTTGTGCTGATGGAAGATGTATTGAGCAGAAATATTTCTCATCTGGTTAATCAGGGTAAAATACTTCCTATGGTGGTCAAGAATGTAATTCATCCAACTCACCTTTTCTTTGCAGATGATGTTTTCATCTTTTGCAATGGAGCCAAGAAAAGTTTAGAAAGTTTATTCACCCTTCTTGATGCTTACCAAGCTAGTTCAGGTCAGTTAATAAAAAAAGTCAAAAGCAAATGCTTTATAGATGGTGCCACTTCAATCAGGAAACAACAAATTTGTGGAATGGTCAATATGGAATTGTCTAAATTTCCTCAATAATATCTAGGTGTATTATTAGCTCCTGGAAGAGTGACTTCTGCAATGGTTTAGCAAATGGTAGAACTGATTTAGAACAAATTAGCTACATGGAAGGGTAAGATGCTATCGTTTGCAGACAGGTTGGTGCTAGTTAAGTCAGTGTTATGCAGTTTTCTATTATACAATATGGCAGTTTATAAAAGGCCTTCCTCTATCATTAAAATTTGTGAAAAACTGATAAGGAACTTCTTATGGTCTTGTGACAGTGAAGTTTGAAAGTATAAAACTTTATCATGGAAAAAAGTATGCACCCCTTATAGTGAAGGAGGGCTTGGAATTGGAAGGCTAAAAATTATCAACAAAGCCCTCCTAATGAATATGATGTGGAAGATAATAACTTCTAAGGATGAATGGGATTTATTCTTTGTTGCAAAGTTTAAAAATAAACAAGGTCACTGGTTTGAAAATTGGAAGCAATTTTCTGTTTGGTTAGGATTGAAATGGGCTTGGATTTCTTTAAAACAAGACATTAGGTGGTGTGTAGGTGTTGGTTTTACTATCTCAGTTTGGTTTGATACATGGTTTGGAATTTCTTTTTTAATACATGAAATTGGTTACACTAAATTTGTGAGGAATAATCTGCAGATGAAAGTAAAGGAGCTGCTAAATGGTAAGGCCTGGAATATTCCTGCTGAACTGCAATCCATCTTAATTATTAGTAAATTACCTGACATTGGAGGAGAAACTGATTGCATGGTGTGGAGTGGAGGTTCCAATGGTCTATTTTCTATAACAATGGCAGTAGAAAAAATGAGATTCAAAGAAGAAAAAACTATCATGGCCATCCTTCATTTGGAAGCCATTTCTACATCCCAGTATAGCATGCAATATTTGGAAGCTACAGCAAGGTGTTTATGTAGATGATGAAAAATGAGGAAACAGGGTTATGAAATGCCTTCCAGATGCTCTGTGTGTGTTGCAGAACAGGACAGTGGAGCACACTTTATGGCAGTGTGAATTCAGTGTGCAGATTTGGACTTGGTTATGTTCAATATTTGGATTTTCCAGACCATTATCCTTCCATGATGTTTGCCAAGCAGCAAAAAATAAAAGTCCATTGGTTAAGGAGGTATGGATTACAATAGCTAGTGCCTTAATGAGAGATCTGTGGTGCATTAAGGAGGAAGCAGAATCAAGGGCAATAAATGGGGACAAATTTACGATACCCAAATAATATCTTTTTTCAAACTGGGAACCAGGTACATAAAATTTAACTGCATCAAGGAATGTTTTTGGATTCCTCCTATAGATGGGTACATATTGTTTTGCTGTGATGGTTCTTCATTTGGCAATCCTGGAAATGCAGGATTTGGGGTGGTTGCTAGAGATAACATTTGTCATGTAATTGGTACATTGTCAGGTGGAGTGGGTATTTCCACTAATTCCATTGCAGAAATTTATGCAATTCTTTGTGCACTAGAATGGGAAGTGATACTGATGATTAAAAAGGTTATCATAAGGTCTGATTTCAAATCAGTAGTTAATCTGTTTGAAAAGAATAAAGCACCATGGTAGATAAGAAGTAGATGGCAAAATGTTATTCAACAATTTGAAGATGTTCAATTTCAACACAACCATCATCTTCATTGTCATTGTTATCTTCACTCTCAGCAGCGTCATTGTAGTTGTTGTCTTCACTCCCACCATCATTGTCGTGGTCAGGGTAAATTTGAAATTAAAAAAGATACACCATAAGAATAACAAGATTAACAAATATAATACAAAACTTGTTTTGTTATTTATTAGGCTAATAATGACAAAAGTTTAGTGTACTTCTGGCTTGCCCTTTCAAATTCGAGTGACACCAGATTAGGTGTTTTTTCAAGCAAAGCAATTAGTGCTTTATCAGCGGTTACTTTTCGAGTCACGTGCAACTTGTTCATTATATGAAGGTAAATGGTTCAATACATCGTCCGCAACAGAAATAACCTATTCATGACAAGGCAATATGAGTACGGTTTTCCATAGAACATGAAAGACACAAATTTACGAAAGATAGCAGCAATTTAGAAATATTACCTGTAGGGTTCGGTCATAAATTGTTAGATGCACCACATGTGCAGTAGCTCGAAGAAACTTACTTACAACTACACCACAATCTATGATTGCATCATATTCTTCAAAGAAAAAGTCAATGTATGCCTTAACTAGCGTTGGAAAGCTAGAGAGGGCATAATCCTTTGCAACCATACCTCTATAGGTGAGAGACTCTAGACTTGGTGCATGAATTTTGAGAGCACAGTTCTGAAAACTGTCTTCCAGATTTATAATAATCAAGTGTTTTAGTGCAGGATTTGAAATACAAAAATTCATCATATCAGACAGATGCAGCTTCCCATACACAAAAACTCTAGTACTGGGAAATTGGAAAAGAGTTCCTCATTCCAGCAATCATCTCTAAATTCCACTCGAAGAAGTATAAGTTCTTTCAATCTAGGAAAAGATATATATTTAGGAAAACAGATTTTATCTGAAATTAGAGTCAAATATAATCAACTAGGGATTCACAAGTATAAAGAGATGGCGGCATCAAAACTGTGTCTCCATGGTACAAATGGAGACTGAGTTCTTCAACATTGTGACTTATTACAGTGGAGATCCATTTTTAAATCTAAGATTTATTCAAGTGGAGTTCAGAGTAAAGATGGAACGTCTGTAAGTTTGAGTCATCGTGAAGCTCCAACGTTCTATCGACAAAACGCATGAATTTTTGGACCGGCGAGGACCTATGGCACCGAAATTGAAGGTTGGGGATAGACCTCCAAATGTGATGGAACCTATGGCACCGAAATTGAAGGTTGGGGATAGACCTCCAAATGTGTTTCCATCGTTTAGCTAATACACTAGTCCGAGCAGCAACACGTGTATCAACAAAAGAGAGGATATGATGAAGAACTGAGGCCGTCAAGTTGCTAATCCTATCCTCTAACTCACTCATATTGATTTTTGTCCCACCAGTAGCTTTTGAGTTACAAACAAATCTGCTACAAAAGGAGTAACCCAAATTGAAATTAAGGGATGACATGAAATTAGGGGTGTCACTGTGTGTTTTGAGTTACTTATGAACATAATCAATTGAACTATTGCTCCTCTTCTAAACCCTAAACCCTAAAATCAGCAAAACATTTGAGAGTTTAAAAACACACACAATGTAAGGCCAAGGTCTCAAGGGCGTTGTTGGTTACACTTATTATCAAGAATCAAAACCCTAGATTTTACTAAGAAGAGTAATTAAAACATAGAAATAACAATTGAAGAAGGGAGCAGTAGAAAGTACCTCTAAATCAGCAACATCCCAACAACAATTTGTGTTATAAGATGATCAATGGAGTAAAATCCAACAGCCAACTCAGTAATCGAGATGGGGAGAGAGGAGAGACGGAAAAGAAATGAAAAGGAAGAAAGGAGGAGTCTGAATTTTGAAGGGAGAGATTTGAATTGAGCATCTCTCGTCTATACTCTACACGCGTTGGTTTAACATATGTAGTGATAGGTGCACTTCACTTGTAATTAACCATCGGATTTCAGTTTAGCTCCTTTTTAGTCAAAAATGTAATCCTCTATCTGTTTCAGAAAAAGTGATATTTTCTCTTTTTAAACCTGGCTAGGTTGGGGCTGTAGTAGCTAATTATCAACATATTAAGGTGGCATCATTTCGATCTAGGATGTACCCGAAGATTGATAGAAGAGAAGCACGGAATTGGTTCTTTAACCTTGACACAGTAAAAGGAAAATCTACCACATCATATGAGAAGCGAACATGTGTGAAGCATGGACCGGATCCAATAGTGAGGCGTGTATCGGGAGATAAGGCATTATTTTTTACTGACAATACATGCATGGGGAGCAGAAGAGTCAAGTCATGGTGGGCCCAAAGCCATAAAGACAGTACGATCGGATCGGGTAACGAATCCATCGGACTAAACATTTGTATCGAGCAAAGACATATCGGAAGGTACATTTTTCAGATAAATATAGAGTCGGGTATTGGGTATCGGAAGAAGACATTGGTAATGACCCGATAGGACCAGCGAGGTCGATAGGATAAGATCAACATTGTAACCTTGTTGTATGAGCATCTAAGCCTATAAATAAACACCTTTGTGTAGAGAGCAGGGCAAGTGATTTGTAAGTGAGCAAGGAAAGAGACTAAGTAGAGTAGAGAGTTATCACTATTGTAACTTGAAAGAAATAATAAGATCATCCTTTCACCCCCGTGGACGTAGGTAATCATTCCGAACCACGTATATCTTATGTTCTTACATGTCTCTTTACTTACTTATCTTGCTATCTCTTCATCTTGAATGTTAAATGTAGGATGTCTAACTTCTTACAACTACATTTTGGCGCCGACTAAGGGGACCAGTAACATCTTTTGATACCTTGAAAGTAGTTATAAGAGTAGAATCTAAAGCTCCTAATCATCTATGATGATAGTTGAAGCTAAAGGAAGAACTCTTGTAGTTAGCTTTAAAAGTTATGTTTGTCGAAGTAGATATGTTGTAACCATGGGTCTGAACTCATGAACTTGTTTGTTATTTTTTGAAAAAATCATTGTGAGTCTCATTTTCAAATCGTTCAAAGTTTTAAGTTATTTCGGTTTCGGGTCTTGAGTTCATTTCTAAGCTACAAAAAGGGTGTTGTATTTTAAATTCCTTAAGCTATGTGAGTTGTTAGAAAGCTTCATAAAGCTCCCAGAATAACATCCATGATGTTTGGTTAAAGCTACAAGAAACTTCATCTCACGGGTTGACAGTGAACAAAGTATATTTATGTTTTGAAAAAATTAAAGTGTATTTATGTTCACGGATCGTACCACTGTCATAGGTAACTCGGCTTAAAAACAATGAGTTAGAGTGCTGAGAGCAACAGTTACTATGTTTTCTTAAAAATTAGATTGAAAAGTTTCACCTCTTTTTAAGTCATTGGAGGTGTTGAGTCGAATGGAAAACCTAAAAGTTCCAAGGTAAGATTATCCTTGATGAACTTGAAGGAAACCATAAAGAGGGGCGAATTGTTATTGTCATAAAGTTACGCCTCAAATAATCACAACTAAAGAATGGTGATTCTTTCTAATTTCAGTGGAGGAATTCATTATATCGGATTTTGGTTGAAGTTGTTTTTCCGACCACCTGTACGGTTGAGTACGTCATCTGGTAAATAGAATGCTAAGACAAACAATGGTTAATGCTTAAAAAAAGTAAGGATAGCGACCGTTCATAAATCTGTTTACAAAAGTGTCCTGGAAGTCAAACAAATTAGTTTGTTGAGTTCAGCATGACAAAATTAGGAGAATCGTACTTGTGTATAAGTACTGTCACGCTGACAAAACCTTTTACCCTGATTTAAAAAAAAAATCGAAAACAATTAAAAGTGAGGTGTCGTTCGTTTGATGTTGTAGGTAATATCCATCAGAGTGGAGAGCAGACACGACCCGATGACAGGCGCTTCGGGAACTGTCAGGATTCTGAGGAATCGAATAGTAGAAGGGACCAGCATGCAAGAAGGAGTTATGGAATCTCAACAAGAGAGCGGCCACAGGAAGCGACCCGAGTCAATCTTAGCACCTACAGTTGGTATTGTTAGATCATTTCTCGGTCGAACTCGCAAGCGTTGCTATCTCAATCTTGTTTGTCAAGTTTAGTTGTCAAAACTATAAGTCTTGATTTCTAGTCTACTTATAGCTAAGTCTCGGATTAGGATAGTAAGTGTAGTTGAGATTTAGACTCCACGGCGTTCACCGAATGAAGACGAAGAACTACTCAAGGGAACTTGTGGAACTTCATTAACAAAAAAGTATTTGGAGACTTGAACTTATCTATTACTCAAAAGTCTATCTACTATATCTTCTTATTTGAGACAAAAGTCGTATTGTTATATAGACTTCAATTATACACATTTTCTATTTCGAGCTGAGTTTATCTCGCTTATCTATTTCACGAAATATGTGTTGGTAAGCTTTTGCTTTAGCCAAGTTTATCTTTACTCGTGACGAAAGTCATATTGATTATTTCATTAACTTGAAAATCGCTTTGATACTAATAGTTTGTGAATAATAACTATTTTAACATCCTCTAAGAAAGTTTCAATGATTGAAATGAGAGTTTAGAACCAGTAACCATGTTTGGATATAAACATAGTGTATTCTCACATTCGGGAACCTAAAGTATGCGTACTGGCGGTTGTTGGAAATTCAGGTAAGTATGCGTACCCATACGCATACTGGCGGAAGGGTCACGTCTGTGAATCTCTGCTGGAGTTTGAAAGTAAAAAACAAACTCAATATGGATACTTAAGTATGCGTACCCGTTTGCATACTTAATCTGGTTACTTTCTAAAATCGGTTTGTTCATGAACTAAAACATTTATACAATAAGGAATGCAATCTTTGCAAACCGTGGCTATAATGTTCATGAATTGATTCGAGTGAATCAAAATCGATTTTTCTTCGATTGTGTCTTGTATACTTCTATAAGATCTAAGCAATCGAACAACTCTCTAACTAGTTCATTTGAGTCATTTGAACTAGTTATGGTAAAGATGAATAAGGTTGATATGAAAGTGCACATATGGCTAACTATTGGTCAACTATTGTTGAACCGACTAAGTGTACACGTTTAGGTACGGTTACTCAAATCTAAATGAAGGTACATTTCATTTGTGTATAACAAGCTAAGTTCGATCTAACGGTTGAAAGATATTAGCTTGAATCTAATCAGGTTTTCATCTAACGGTGAATATTGAATGCTTTGTTACCAAGGTAACTTAGATTGCAAACCCTGATTTGAAATCTATATAAATAGAACTCTTGCAACTGGGAAACCTAATCCCCACACCTCCTGTGTTATACTAGTTGTGTAAGATAGAGTCGATTCTCCTTTAACCTTAGGTTTTTCACGAAACCCTATAGGTTAACGAATTAAAGACTTCATTGGGATTGTGAAGCCAGACCCAACTATTTTCTATGTAGTTGCGTGATCTAATCTTGCTGTTTTTTATCGTGATTGAGTACAATCGTAAGATTGGCTTGGGATTTATATCTCTGATAGGAAAGATTGAAAAGTAGTCACAAACACCTTCGTCTCATCGTTTGTGATTCCACAATATCTTGTTTCATTAATCGATTAAGATTATTGTGAGGTGATTGATAATACTAGGTTGTTCTTCGGGAATATAAGTCCGGGTTATCAATTGGTTCCTTTTGGTCATGAAATGTCTCTATGGAAATTTCATTAGGATCCCACTAGTTTTCGTACCTTTGCCAATTTTATTGACAAAAAGGGGGAGAATTAATGTGTAGTTCACACTACAAATACATAAGGTTTTCGGATCATTATGTAAGGGGGAGTGGTTTCCATGTGAGATGGAGTATTGACTAAGGGGGAATGATACATATAACCATAGTATTGTTGTCAAAGTTGTGATACAATTGAACTTTGATGTTGTGTAATAATCCTATGATACTGTGTAAAAATGATCGAGAGCTTTTGTTTTCTCATTGTTATGGCTACGTATTTTCAACAACCATGATGATGAACTTACAACCTTTGGAATCATTGGAGTACTTGGAAGTGACGAAGATTTCGAGTAATGTTGAAGAACCAAGGAGATCATGCATGTGGAAGAGAAGCTGCAAAGTTTATTTTTTGTATTCCATATGTATTGATAGTTTTGTCACTAAAATTGACAAAGGGGGAGATTGTTAGAGCATTACTCGGTCGAACTCGCAAGCGTTGCTATCTCAATCTTGTTGTCAAGTTTAGTTGCCAAAACTATAAGTCTTGATTTCTAGTCTACTTATAGCTAAGTCTCGGACTAGGATAAAAAGTGTAGTTGAGCTCTTGACTCCATGGCGTTCATCATACAAAGACGAAGAACTACTCAATGAACTGGTGGAACTTCATCGACTAAAAGGTATGTGGATACTTGAACTTATCTATCACTCAAAAAGTCTATCTACTCTATCTCCTATCTTGAGACAAAATTCGTATTGCTATATAGACTTCGATTATACACATTTGCTATTTCGAGCCGAGTTTATCTCGCTTATCTTTTTCTCGAAATATGCATTGGTAAGTTTCGCTTTGGACAAGTTCATCTTTACAAGTGACGAAAGTCATGTTGATTATTTCAATATCTTAAAAATTGCTTTGATGAAAAATAGTGTGTGAGTAACCTCTATTTAACATCCTCTAAGAATGTCTCAATGATTGAAATGAGAGTTTAGAACATGTAACCATCCTAGGATATAAGCATGTAATGTGTTCGCGCATTAGTGTATAAGTCCAAAACCGGGAACCAAATGTATGCATACTTGTGTATGTACTAAATGTTTGATGGAGACTGGGTAAGTATGCGTACCCGTACGCATACTGGCGGAAGTTCACGTCCGTGAATTTCTGCTGAGTTTTGAAATCAAAACCAACTTAATCCGGTTACCTACGTATGCGTACCCGTACGCATACTGGCGGAAAGTTCACTTCCATGAATTTATGCTGAGTTTGGAAACCAAACAAAACTCAAATCCGGTTACTTAAGTACGCATACCCGTACGCATACTTAAGTGTGTTACTTTCAAAAATTGGTTTATTCGTGAACTTAAATATATATAAACTAAGGAATGCATATTTGCAAACCATGGCTATAAAGTTCATGAAACGATTCGAGTGAATAAAAACCGATTTTTCTTTGATTGTGTCTTGTATACTTCTATGATATCTAAGCAATTGAACAACTCTCTAACAATTTCTTTTAAGTCATTTGAACTAGTTAAGGTGAAGATGAATATGGTTGATATGAAAGTGCTCATATGGCTAACCATTTGGTTAACTACTGTTGAACAAACGACATGTACACGTTTAGGTACGGTTACACAAACCTAAATGACGTATATTTCATTTGTGTATAACAAGCTAAGTTCGATCTAACGGTTGAGAGATATTAGCTTGATTCTAATCAGGTTTTCATGTAACGGTGAATATTAAATGCTTTGTTACAAAGGTAACTTAGATTGCAAACCCTGATTTGGAGACTATATAAAGGAGAACTCTAGCAACTAGGAAAGTTAATCCCCACACCTCATGTGTGATACTAGTTGTATAAGCTAGAGTCAATTATCCTTTAACCTTAGGTTTCTACCGAAACCCTGTAGGTTAACGACTTGAAGACTTCATTGGGATTATGAAGCCAGACCCAACTATTTTCTCTGTAGTTTCGTGATCTGATCTTGTTGTTTCTATGGTATTGAGTAACATTGTAAAATTGGCTCAAAATAAATTTCTCCAATAGGCAAGATAGAAAAGTAGTCAGAAACATCTTCGTCTCATCGTTTGTGATTCCGTAATATCTTGTTTCGCTAGTCGATTAAGATTATTGTGAGGTGATTGATAATTCTAGGCTGTTCTTCGGGAATATAAGTCCGGGTTATCGATTTGTTCCTGTTCACCTTGATTTATAAAAAGACTGAACAAAACTTGTAGGTATTTCTGTGGGAGACTGATTTATCTATTACTGTAGACTTTTATGTGTGATACAAATTTGTTTATTAAAGTCTTCGACTTTGGGTCATAACAACTCTTAGTTGTGGGTGAGATCAGCTAAGGGAATCAAGTGCGTAGTATCCTGCTGGGATCAGAGACGTAAGGAGCGCAAATGTACCTTGGATCAGTGTGAGATTTATTGGGGTTCAACTACAGTCCAGACCGAAGTTAGTTTATAGTAGGCTAGTGTCTGTAGCGGCTTAATACAATATGTGTTCAATCTGGACTAGGTCCCGGGGGTTTTCTGCATTTGCGGTTTCATCGTTAACAAAACTTCTGGTGTCTGTGTTATTTGTTTTCCGCATTATATTTTGTTATATAATTGAAATATCACAGGTTTTGCGTTGAATCAATCAATTGGGAAATCCGACCTTTGGTTGTTGATTGAAATTGATTGATACTTGAACATTGGTCTTTGGTATTATTCAAGTTAATTTCTCTTGTATTCAATTAGACTCGCATATTTCTATTTGCTTGAGTAAATATTGAATCGAGAAATTGAGATATAACTCTTTGATATACTTTTTATTAAGATTGAATCTGACTGTCTAGTTGATTCTCTTAAAAGTATATTAGAGTTAGTCCATACTGATTGCTAAGCGAATTATTGAGTGAGTTTGTTGTACCCCCACTTTTTCAGTATTGCTATATTGACTTCAATTATACACATTTGCTATTTTGATCTGAGTTTATCTCGCTTATCTATTTCTCGAAATATGTGTTGGTAAGCTTTTTCTTTAGCCAAGTTTATCTTTACTCATGACGAAAGTCATATTGATTATGTCAATAACTTGAAAATCGCTTTGATGCTAATAGTTTGTGAATAACAACTATTTTAACATCCTCTAAGAAAGTTTCAATGATTGAAATGAGAGTTTAGAACTAGTAACCATGTTTGGATATAAACAAAGTGTGTTCTCACATTTGTGTAAAAGTCCAAAACCGGGAACCTAAAGTTTACGTACGCGTACTGGCGGTTGCTGGAAATCCGGGTAAGTATGCGTACCCGTACACATACAGGCGGAAGGTTCACGTCCGTGAATTTCTGCTGGAGTTTGAATGTAAAAAACAAACTCAATCCGGATACTTATGTATGCATTCCCGTTTGCATACTTAAGCTGGTTACTTTCTAAATTCGGTTTGTTCATGAACTAAAACATTTATATTATAAAGAATGCAATCTTTGCAAACCGTTCCTATAATTTTCATGAATTGATTCGAGTGAATCAAAATCGATTTTTCTTCGATTGTTTCTTGTATACCTCTATGAGATCTAAGAAATCGAACAACTCTCTAACTAGTTCATTTGAGTCATTTGAACTAGTTATGGTAAAGATGAATAAGGTTGATATGAAAGTGCTCATATGGCTAACCATTGGTTAACTATTGTTGAACCGACTAAGTGTACACGTTTAGGTACGGTTACTCAAATCTAAATGAAGGTACATTTCATTTGTGTATAACAAGCTAAGTTCGATTTAACGGTTGAAAGATATTAGCTTAAATCTAATCAGGTTTTCATCTAACGGTGAATATTGAATTCTTTGTTACCAAGGTAACTTAAATTGCAAAACCTAATTTGAAATCTATATAAAGGAGAACTCTAGCAACTGGGAAACCTAATCCCCACACCTCATGTGTGATATTAGTTGTGTAAGCTAGAGTCGATTCTCCTTTAACCTTAGGTTTTTCACGAAACCATGTAGGTTAACGACTTAAAGACTTTATTGGGATTGTGAAGCCAGACCCAACTATTTTCTCTGTAGTTGCATGATGTGATCTTGCTGTTTTCTATCGTGATTGAGTACAATTGTAAGATTGTCTTGAGATTTATATCTCCGATAGGCAAGATTTAAAAGTAGTCACAAACACATTCGTCTCATCGTTTGTGATTCCACAATATCTTGTTTCGTTAATCGATTAAAATTATTATGAGGTGATTGATAATACAAGGATGTTCTTCGGGAATATAAGTTCGGGTTATCAATTGGTTCCTGTTCACTTTGATTTATCAAAAGACGGAACAAAAACTTGTAGGTATCTTTGTAGTAGGTTAGTGTCAGTAGTGGTTTAATACAGTGTGGTGTTCAAATCTGGACTAGGTCCCGGGGTTTTTCTGCATTTGCGGTTTCCTCGTTAACAAAACTTCTGGTGTCTGTGTTATTTCTTTTCCGCATTATATTTTGTTATATAATTGAAATATCACAGGTTGTTCGTTTGAATCGATCAATTGGCAAATCCAACATTTGGTTGTTGATTGAAATTGATTGGTCCTTGAACATTGGTCTTTGGTACCGTTCAAGTTATTTCTCTTATATTCAATCTGGCTCGCAAAACTTTATTTGTTGATTGCGGATTGAATTGAGAAATTGAGATATAACTCTTTGATATACTTTTCTTCAGATTGAGTCTAACTGTCTAGTTGATTCTCTTGAAAGTATATTGGAGTTAGTCCATATAGATTTCTAAGCGAAATATTGTGTGAGGTTGTTAGACCCCCACTTTTTCAGGTATAACAACAGTTGACGAGGAAGTTAACTTGGGACATGATGATGACAACACTCACCTTAGACGCATTGAACCAAGCCAAGGGAGACCATAGAACACGATAGATGGACTAACTGTGTCTGACACCGAGGATTACGAGGAACTACTGTTGTCTCAAGAAGAACGACGACAAGCAAGGATGCATGTCGAACACCAAGAAACCATGGATAGGGAAGAATACCGACTCCGACAGATTTGACTGGGAAAGAGGAATGTGACCCAAGCACCACCTGTGATACCAGCTGCACCGGCTGTACCAGGAAATCACCACCATGATCCATCCAGTTACGATAGCACAGACCCGACCTTACTAGCAATATTGGCAAATCAAGGGAGATAGGAGAAATTCATGAGGGAGTTACAAAAGAGAAATATAACACTTGAGAAAGAAAACCATCGGCTTAGGAATC
Source organism: Papaver atlanticum (assembly GCA_023531105.1). NCBI lineage: Eukaryota > Viridiplantae > Streptophyta > Magnoliopsida > Ranunculales > Papaveraceae > Papaver > Papaver atlanticum. The sequence continues at coordinate 3,035,314 of JAJJMB010005117.1, forward strand.
AAGGGCCAAGGTCTCAAGGGTCATCTAGACGAGGAGCATCAAGCGATCACACCTTTACCCGGTCACGGTACATCCACGAACCACCTCGGCAACGAAGGCCTATGCTCGATCCTACTAAATCGAGAATGGGATATGGTCCTCCCTAAGATTCAACATCTGATGAGGAAATAACCCGATAAGACGAGAGACCCGATAATGCAACCAAAGATAAACCCATGCAACTTGAGGAAATGGTCAAGAGATTGGATGAAGACGGTGAGGATGATAAACTGGCGGAGGTGATTAATGAAGCGGGAAAAACACCATTCACCCGAGAGTTGGAGCAAGCAACATTTCCTCCAAAGTGCACTCTTCCAACTTTCCCATCACGATTCGATGGCACCGGAGATGCTGTGGAACATGTTAAGATGTACATGATGTCACTTCTGTAATAGAAGAGCAATGACATAGTTATATGTAAGTTATTTCCAGCGAGCTTGGAAGGCGAAGCTAAAAATTGATTTTATACCCTACCCGAAGGTTCTATTGGAAATTATGGAGCCTTAGTAGAAACTTTCCTTGAAACCTACATGCATAAAAATATTGCCAGACCAAGGGTAAACAAACTATTCACGTTAGCGCGAAGGTTCAGAGAACCATTGAGATCCTTAACTGATAGGTGGAGAAAATTATGTACCAAGATCGGGAAGGTACCTATTGACTAACAAATATTTTGATTCAAAAATTCACTTGGAAAAAATGACCCTATCTGGGTGGCGATGTACACTAAAAAGCCACAAACCCTGAAGGATATGCGGAAGCTACAAGAACACTACATTGCTCTGGAAGAAATTAAAGAGTGAGCACAAGATAAGAGCGTTCAGGAGACAACCAAAGTAGCAAAAATAGTTCTGAAAGAAGTTATGAAGCGACCCGAGAAGAGATCGGGGCCTCAGAGTAAAGGTTCGGGAAAGAAAGAGTGGGTCGAGAAGGGAAAAAATCGTCGCTACGAACCAAAAGTGTACACGCCACTGAACGCACCCCTAAAAGAAATTTTTAAGTAAGTAGAGAAAAGAAATGACATTCGATATCCGAAGACCCGAGGGGTACAGTTTGACGAGACAAAGAATTATCCCGAGTTCTGCCATTATCATCAGTTCAGAGGGTACTCAACCAACAACTGCCGAGAAGTAAGGGACATAGTTCAGCATCTCATTCGAAACGGTTATTTGAGGCAGTTTTGTAAACAAACAGCTACAGTACCCGATGCACCAGTACATCAAATCAGAATTGATCTGGGTACACAATTTCTATGCAACACCATCTCACATTCATCCCCACAAGGTCTGGATCTCGGCTCAGGAGTTATGACAAGGATTCACGAAAGGGACCGGTCAGGAAAGGAAATCTTTTGCGTAGCCAAGACTCTGCCCATGGAGGATTGGATGATGCATCCGATCATGTTCTCAGCCAAAGATGTCCCGATAAATGGTCAAGAGCATGGGTATCCGCTAGTTATCATGTTAATGATAAAAGAATTGGGAGTGAAGAGGATCCTTGTCGATATCGGAAGCTATGTAAAAGTTATTTTCTACGATACTTTCAAGAGAATGCAGCTATCCGATGATATATTGATCCGGTCGACCTATATCATTTATGGCTTTAACGGGACCGTGACTATACCAAAAGGAGAAGTTACACTGAGAGTTTCAGACGGAGCTGGTTACTTGGATACACTTACTACCTTATGCGTAGTAGAAGTATTTTTTTTTGCATGTCACCATATGAAGCGATCATCGGGAGACCCTGGATCGCTAGAATCAAAGGAGTTGCGTCTTCTTATCATCAAAGATTAAGATTCCCAACTTACAAGGGTGTAGTTGAAGTCGTAGGAGACCCACAAGCCGCTAGGCATTGTATTCAAGTAGACATTCAGTAAAATAAAGACAAGCGAGCAAGATTACGTCGCAACAAGAACAAAGCTAAAGAAATCAAAGGTGGCCAAGAGTTAGAGAAGATGATTTCACAAGAAGTTATGTCATATGAAGCAATAGAGGACAAGATCGCATAGCAATCAAAGGTAGCAACACCCGTAGGAGATCCAAAATCAAACTTCACAGCTCTAGAACCTACTCGGGAGGTTAACTTGGGAACGTAGGGAGAGCCAAAGTTAGTAAAGATCAGGTCGTTGCTGTCATAAGAAGAGTCGAATCGGCTGATAACCCTATTAAAAGAGCACATGGATGCCTTCACCTGGAAAATGTATGATATGGAGGGAATTGATCCTAATGTATGTTGTCACCACCTAAGGATTGACCCGAAGTTCAAACTAGTCCAACAAAAAATGCGTTGGATTGCACCCGAACTGCAGGAGGTAATGGAAATAGAGTTGAAGAAGTTGAAGTCATCGGGGATTATACGCAAGGCACAATACCCGGTCTGGATTTTAAACATGGTAATAGTACCTAAGAAGACCGGAGGAGTCCGAATCTGCATCGACTTCAGTGACTTGAACAAAGCATTCCCGAGGGATAGCTTCTCACTCCCGAACATCGACCATCTAGTAGAATCAATCATGGGACATAAAACGATATCATTGATGGATGGATACTCGGAATACAACCAAATCCCTTTGGCTCCCGAGGATCAAGAAAGTACTTCTTTCTTCATGCCAAGATGACTTTATTGTTATACCAAGATGCCATTTGGATTAAAGAACATCGGTGCCACCTACCAGAGATTAGTAGAAGATATGTTTGAGGATATGATCCACGATACGATAGAGGTGTATGTAGACGATATGCTAGTCAAAATAAAATTTGCAACTGATCATGTCGAAAACCTTCGGAATATCTTTCGAACGATAAGAAAGTACAAAATGAGGGTGAACCCAGCCAAATGCACTTTCTGGGTGACCTCGGGTAAATTTTTGGGTTATATCGTTACGAACAAAGGAATTGAAGCAGGCCCTGATAAGGTCAGAGTTATCTTGGAAATGCAATCTCCAGTGACGGTCAAAAACGTACAAAGTTAAATGGATGCTTGGCAGCCTTGGAACGTTTTATCTCGCGAGCGTCGGACAAATGTAAATATTTCTTTTGCACCTTGCGAAAAGGAGAAGAGTTCAAATGGAGTGAGGAATGTGAGGAAGCATTTCAAAAAATTAAACAACATCTCACGAGTCTACCCATGCTGCAAAGACCCGAACCTGAGGAAGTACTCACACTTTATCTCGGGGCAACAACCTGTGCTATCAGCGAGGTATTAGTCAAGAATGTGGGAATGGAATAAAAACCAGTATACTTCATTAGTAATACCATGAGTCCGACAGAGAAGAATTATACTAAAGTTGAACAATTGATACTCGCGCTAGTATTTGCAACACAAAAGCTACGGACGTATTTTCAGACACACAAAATTAGGGTGCTTACCAAATCCTCTATCGAATAAGTACTAGACAACTCTGCTAGATCGGGTCGGATATTTAAGTGGAGTGCCCAAATAAAATAGTTTGATGTCTATTATGAAATGAGAACAACAATCAAAGCAAAGGCGATGACGGATTTCTTTGCTGATTTTCCCCTAGGTGAGGAGGAAGAAGTATAGGATATCCCCAGTATGGAAGAAGATAGGGACGACCCCTCTGACCTTCTCGAGACATGCAGCCCGACACGATGGGAGGTGTTTACTGACGGGTCAGCAAACAAGGATGGATCGGGATTGGGGTTGGTCTTCACAACACCGAAAGGTGCAAAAGTAGTCCATTCTTTTAGACTCAAGTTCGAAGCAACAAACAATGTCACCGAATACGAAGCAGTAATACATGCTCTGCGATTAATAATAGAATTGAGACTTGATGAAGTAAGACTTACCAGTGACTCACAGCTGGTAGTTTGGCAAATTAGCGGAGAATACCTTACTCATGACCTGATACTTCAGAAATACTTGAGACTGGCGAAATTCTACCTCAATAAAATTCCCAACATAAAATTCAGACACATTTGTAGAAGAGACAGCCATCACGCAGACGCCTTGGCATACATCGCATCCATGCTTACAGATCCGACTATAGAGTCTATACGAATCGGGAGAGTATTAGCTCCATCGATACCCGAAGAAGGGGTTACTGAGATAAAAGTAGTCACTGCGACAGCCGATAGATATGAAGCGGGAGATTGGAGGAAGCCAATTCACCAATATTTAGAATCGGGACTATTGCCAAAGGGACGACCCCGGTCTAACAAGATCAAGAGTAAAACGGCGGGATATGAACTTCGAGAAGGTATATTGTATAGACGATCATACCTAGTCCCACTATTAAGATGCTTAAGCAAAGATGAAGGACATTCGATTTTGAGCGAGCTACATTATGGAGGAGCGGGAAATTATAGATCGGGACGAAGTTTGTCGCCAACGGATAAAACAATGGGGTATTTCTGGCCATACATGAATGATGATGCGAAACACATGGATAAGATATGTCATGAATGTAAAAATTTCGGGAAGAAAATACATGTTTCATCTGTGTCCTTGAACTCAGTAGTAAGCCCTTGGCCCTTCGCCAAATGGGCCATTGATATTGTAGGACCACTACATGTCGGGTCGGGACAAGAAAATACTTGATAGTAGCAACGGACTACTTCACCAAATGGGTTGAAGCTACAGCATTGAGGCATATTCGGGATATGAATGTATTTCGGTTCATCTTCGAGCATATTATTTGTCGCTTCGGAATACCAACATCTATCGTATTGGATAACGGGAAACAATTACAAGAAAAAAATATTGACATGATGTTCAACACCTACCAGATCAGAAAAAGTAAAGCTACACCCATATACCCACAGAGTAATGGGAAAGCAGAGATCACCAACAAGACAATAGCAGACAACTTGAAAAAGAAGCTGGATGGAAAGTATGGCGAGTGGTGTGAGGAACTACATAACGTCCTATGGGCCTATCGAACAACCCGAAGGAGGCGACGAGTCTCTTACTCTTTATGCTCACATATGGAACCGAAGCAATACTCCCAACTGAGGAAATGATAACCACTACAAGAGCTGAGGCTTGGAGGCGAAATCTATCATCGGATTTGATCCTTGCTAAACTTGATGACTTGGAAGAAACAAGAGAAATGGCTCTACAAAATATGGAAAATTATCAAAGGAGGTTGCAAAGTGAATACAACAAGAAAGTGCGTCTGAGAGAATTTCACCCGGGGAAGCTAGTGTTGAAAGAATTGCTAAGTATGAACGAGACAAAAAAAGCGGGAAACTGGCAGCCAGATGGGGAGGGCCATACACTATCATATTGAAAGTCGGAGAGGGTGCATACACGATACTCAAACCAGACGGTACTCCGGAAGAGCGACCATGGAACGCGCGACACTTGAAGCTATACCACCCATGAGAGGTGGAAGCACAAGTATGATACTTTGTCATTTAAACCACCTTGTCATCCATGAGAGATTGATAAAGGGAAATGACTTGGGCGACTATAATGGTCATTCGTACTCGGAGGGATGGCAATAAGCAAGTGCCGAGGTGACGTATACTCGAATGGTCGTTCGAACTCGGGGAGATGGAAATGTGCAAGTGCCGATGAGACTTACACTCGACTGACTATTCGAACTCGGGGAGGTGGCAATGTGCAAGTGCCGAGGTAGTCTAAGGGTTCTGGTGGTTGGAAACCAGTAACCAAAGGTTACCAAGGCATGAGTTCCTAGTAACCAAGAAACCTAGGAACATCTACAGGCTGCTCCCATTGCAAGTGACCAGACTCACTTGATCCAAGGTAGCCAACTGGTGGCAAACCAAGGATAATCGGGATAGAACTTAAAAAAGACCTAATGCACTCCCATTGGATGAAAATACCAATGATGGGATACCTCAATCGGGACATGGCATTGGGCCCGACGACCCTCCATGTTGAGTGTGTTCGACAGACATGGAATTTATACTAACACATACTCGAAACTATAATTGCAGGATATTGCAGTGCTAAGGTTATAAACGAAGATAAACGTGAAACATTGTCGAAAACTACAATCCCAACGATCAGGAACTAATCGGTGAGAAATAAATAATCCGAAACCTAAAGGTGTTCAAGCGAAATGAAAATTACAACCCAAGAGAAGGTGCAAAATAGTGACGCAGCACTACAAAAGGCAGGAACTATTATTCGGGATTGGTCGAGCCCGAACCAGTACTCTTCGCATCGATCTTATATTTATTCATGTTTATGAACTCCTTCACGCCCTCCTTGACCTTGTCAGTGAGCTATTTCTCATGCTTTTTCTTCGCCTCATTCAGTTGGCGAGTCAACTTAGCAGCGGCGTCATTAATCTTTGTGTTCAAAAGAACTTCATTCTACTTCTGCTGGACGACCTGCTCCTCCAAAGCTTGGACTTTTCCTTGATCGGCTACATAACAAAAATACAAAGTGATTACAACCCGAGAAAATGATATGAAAAAACGACACAAAAATAGAGTAAAGCATGCTAGAGAACCTGAAAGCGTGGATAAAACTAATTTTTAAGGTTTTCTCTGATTGCAAAAGAGAAGTCTCAAGCTCACATATCTTGAAAACCATCTAATCATACTTATATTCATTAAATTCATTTGAGGGGCAATGCTTCTTATGTTCACTCGAAGAAGCCTGTTGACGATTATGGGTTATTTGCAGACCCAACAATTGGAGCCGAGTCCATTCTAAGTCCTGACTCATTTGATCAAGCCCACGAAGTCTATCTTGTGACTACTGAACACCTATCTCAGCTTCATCTTTCAATCGAGAAATACATTTACGGTCGGAATGGAGGTCCCTATTCAGAAGGTGTAGTGAATTGAACTGCCCTTCTAAATTCTCAGTCAATAGTAACCTGTCAGCAGCAACTCTTTACAGCCGAGATACTTTGGCACGGAGATTGTCCATCTCTTCGGGGACATATTCAAACCTTTGATAGCGAGTGAGTTCGGTTCGGAGTTTTTTCAATTTCGGAGGCCTGGCGGTCAATTTTACCATCCTTGTTGTAAATCTTATGCTGAAGTGCAGCGACGTGACCTTCTTTATCCCTCAGTTTTCTAGACAAACAACGGAATTCGGAGGCGGAATCTCGTTCTAAGCTAGATATTTTGGCTAAAAGATACCACTAGACTCAGGATTGTCACTACATTATCAATCAGAAACAAAAGAACTAAGCAAAATACCTTTAGCATCATTCAGCTGCCTCTCGAGCTCCCGAGACCGTTTTTGTTCTCCCTACATCTGAGTCAAAAGATGGGAAATTTCCTCCAACTTCCTTTGACGAATGGCAGCCTTGAGAAGTCTCTGATTCTCGGCCTAGAAATACCACGGGTCAGGAGACCAATCGGAAAAGAAATATAATAAATACTTAGCCGGGGCAGTGTTAATTACAACAAGATTGAGGGACTCCCTCATGGAAGGACCGTACAGGGGCACAGCCTGCAACATTTCGGCAGAAGAAAGTGAACTAAAGTTAGAAGAGGCGACTGCACCAAGAGAATCGCAAGCAGCACCAGAGAACGTAAAAACCGAGCCACCAACTACACCCTTGCTCGGAGAATTCCTTTCAATGTTCTCCACAGTCTCGGTCCCCCGAGAGGATTGACCTTTCCCATCGTCTGAGGCAATCTCGGGTTGACTCTGCTCTTCTTCTCCCGCTCCTGATCCCTTAATCTCAGTATCCGAGCCGAAAAGCTCATCATTCTCGCTATCATCATCCGAAAGCACCACAGTCAGGTTGGTATTTGTAAGAGTGGTTTCCTTACCCGAAGAAGATACCTTGGTCATTTGGGGAAAAGGTACGTTCTTCCCAAAGCCTCCAACAGGAGCACTCTTACCACCCTTAGCTCCTTTGCCAATTTTCTCGGCTTTATCACCTACAACGGCAGACGAGACATCATAATTCTTCTTCTTGACTAGTTTTTTCAGGATAAATTGAGATAATGGAAGCTGATCATCAGAATCCTCACCACCCTTCCCGGAAGAGCCTTCTACACTATCCTCACCAGTCTTTCATTTCTGCTAAAACAACATCGTCAGAACCATTAAAGGCAGCAAATAGGGGAAAGTACGTGTACTGAGAGAGGAGCAGTTATATTTTTTACCTTCACTGGCTCTTCCTCAGTTATGTTACTAGAACCCCTCTTCCGAGTACTTTGAGTCTTGGGATACAAAGAATTGAAATATTAGAAAATTTTGGTCACCCAATACAAAAGGATTAGAAAAGATCTGAAGCGATTAAAGTAATCAAGAGCAGAAAAATCACACATACCTGATCAGCATTGACCACCCAAAATTGATAAGGCTCGGCAGGAAAGGAATGGGGAGGAAGCTTGCCACTTAAGATATGACCTCAGACAGCCAAGGGGGCTCGATCCCAAACAGAGTCACTGTGTGGCGAGCATGCTTGTTAGTATTATTACCACCCTCGGGATCTTCATCCAACATGAACTTCTCGAATCCAGCGATGGGAACCTTAAGGCGACAGGGACTGGCGGCGAAACCAGCAAGATTACCAAGAGAAGCAGTTTCACTTTGGTAGTTACCCACGAAGCTGGCAGAAGTATATTTACTCGCGTGAGAAGGATCGTATGTAGGCTAGTGGGTGTTGGAGCACTCACCTCTCCCTCGCTTCTCTCACTCATCCATGAGGAGAAATATGTTACCATTTCATTGGCCCAAGGCCCGAGAATGTTGAATCTGAGACAAAACTTCATAGACGAATGGTCGGTTCGGGTCATAGAGAGGAAGACGCAATCCGAACTCGAGCTGACCCTTGATGATGATTGCCGCTTTTGAAGAATGGTCGAACTCATCAAACTTATCCTTCTTCAGAAGACCTTTCTGACCCGATAGAAGTTGAAGATCATAGTCGTGGAGATTATAATCATCCTTCAATTAGTCGATGAACTGAGCATCAGTAAGGTTTTGGTTCTTATTGGATTCTTTTCAACCCTACACACAAAAATGGAAGAGTCATAAGAAAAGATCGAATCAAGAGCATGATGATCATGAAGAGAGTGATCATCAACATAAAATAGTGAATCTACAAGAACACAATCTTCATCAAAAAATGTGTAACTTACGCACCTTTTCTCTGTCATGGATGGAGATGATGAAGCCATTGAAGACAACTACAAAGTGGGATAATGATGGTGATATTGATGATGACAACAACGGTGAGAAACAGAGATGATGATAGTAACAGAACGAAGATGAAAAAGAGAGGGGAACAGCATCAAAGAACAAAGATTGGTAGAAGGAATGAGAAATCAATGGAGTTGCAAAAAATGTTGGGTGTTGAATGTAGAGAGAGGAATAAACAGCAAAGTAGAGAATCTAGGGCTTTGAGTCTGCATTCATATCGAAGAGAATTGTAACCGGCTGAAAAGGTGGAAGGGTAATAAAGTTGAGTTAGTGGGGAACATGACATTAAGGGAGATCATCGGGTTACGGTTACGAAAGGCGAAGTGGTTCCTTCCCATGGTGCCAATTGCACGAGTGGAAAGGAAGGGACATAAATGTAGTAGCTAATTATCAAAATATAAAGGTGGCATCATCTCGAGCTAGGATGTACCCAAAGATTGATAGAAGAGAAGCACGGAATCGGTTATTTAACCTTGACACAGTAAAAGAGAAATCTACCACATCACATGAGAAGCGAACACGTGTGAAGCATGGACCGAATCCAATAGTGAGGCGTGTATCGGGAGATAAAGAATTAATTTTTACTGACAATACAGGCGTGGGGAGCAGAAGAGTCAAGTCATGGTGGGCCTGAAGCCAGAAAGACAGTACGATCAGATCGGGTAACGAATCCACATCGGACTAAACATTTGTATCGGGCAACGACATATCGGAAGGTACACTCTTCGGATAAAAATAGATTCGGGTATTGGGTATCGGAAGAAGACATTGGTAATGACATGTTAGGACTAGCGAGGTCGATAGGATAAGATCAATACTATAACCTTGTTTTATGAGCATCTAAGCCTATAAATAAACACCTTATTGTAGATACAAGGGCAAGTGATTTGTAAGTGAGTAAGGAGAGAAACTAAGTAGAGTTGAGAGCTATCACCATTGTAACTTGAAAGAAATAATAAGATCATCCTTTCACCCCCCGTGGACGTAGGTAATCATGCCGAACCACGTATATCTTGTGTTCTTACATGTCTCTTTACTTACTTATTTTGCTATCTCTTCATCTTGAATGTTAGATGTAGGATGTATAACTTCTTACAACTACAGGGGCCTAGGAACATTATTTGGGGTCTATGACTACACGACAAAAAGGGTCATTAAAAGGTAAAAATGGTAATCTCTTATCCAACTAGTTTACATAGTGGCTAATTTACCCCTGATTAATTAGTGTTAATCGGGGTGATTAATATATGTTTAATCAAATTAAACTATAAATTAACTAATCTTGATTTTTCATCAAAATATTATTATTTTTTTGAAAAAACTCGACCAGAATCGGTGGATGTTCATGCTCACATAAACATATTCTAAGAATCAGTTTATGAGGCTTAGAAAATAAACCGATTGTAAAATTCAATAGTTTTTCTGTGATTTTTTTCCTGCCAGAATCGGTTTATGTTAATGCCCACATAAACCCATTGTAAACCTGGGCATTTCTTCGACTGTTTTGCTCATAACTTCTTCGTCCGATGTCGGAATGACCTCATTCTTTTAGCGTTCATAATTTCATGCTCTATAATAAAAAGATAAAAAATTCGATATTCGTCCAAAAATTGAAACATGGTTAATGAATCGGTTGATGTGGTGTACCATATCTACCGATTTTACGGAACATCAATAACAATCGGTTTATATGACCCTTCAATAATTCGATTGTGGGCATAGCAGTTAAGAAATCAAATATTGTACAATCGGGTTATGTGTACATACATGTAATCCGATTCTAACAAAAAGAATATACAGAAAAACGGTTCTTTTCCATACCAGAATCGGGCTATATGGAAATTAACGTATACCGATTCTGGTTCAATTTTCTCCAACCAGAATACACATTCTGTACAATCGGTCTTTGTGAGCATGAACAAAATCCATTTTTAAATGAAATTGGTTCATAAGTACATTGACGTAAAACGATTCTAATAAACCCAGAATACTTTGATTTCAAAAAAATCAAATTTTGAGTGCATGTTGCTAAAACCTAATTTAGAGGATTGGGTTACTAGAAAAGTACTTGATTCATGCCATTTCATCTGCTTCTATGACACTCGAAGATGGTTCGTCTTAGGGTAGAAGAAGAGAATAAGAATCAGTTGAAGTGGAGATGGAGATGGATTTGATTTTGATTTTAGTTTTATGATTTTGATTTTAGTTTTTAGTTTTACTATTAGGATTTAATGAGGATAAATTGGTAGTATTAATATTTGATAAAGGGTAAATTAGTAGTTTCATCTCTTAATAACTCTTTTTTCCCTATAATCTTAGGCCCTAAATAATGTTCCTAGGCCCTAAACTAGATAGGTTTTTAAAGTTAGCTCCTTTTAAGTCAAAAAATGCAAAATTCAAAGTATCAGTTTTCCTGAAACGAAGGTTGTACTTTCATATTTTTTTTCCAAAAAATGGTTGTCAAATTGCAGCAGCTAATATAGATACTGCCAAGGAAAAGAGATGCAAAGGATTTCATGGTGTTAGAGTTATTATAGCTTAGGTTATAGCTTACGTATTAGTCAAGTAATAGTCTTTCTATATTTTAGGACTCTAGGTTTCTATGTTTAGATGTTTACCTAATATGGGTCCGATGCTTAAGTATTTATATATGTGACATAGAGAGGCTGGAGATTCATCTCCGCCTACTCTCTTATTCTGTTCTATTCTCTTGTATTTTTTCCTATTCTTGTGCTCTACCAAGTTTAACTTGGTATCACAGCCATCTTCTGTTATCTTCCATTGTTGGTAGGCTACCTTCAATCTCTGTTGTTGGTAGACTATCATTAATATCATTTTTTTTTTAAATTGTGTGATGTGTTAAACCCTAAGATGTGTATCTAGAGTTTGTTGTGGTTAGTTTGAAGGTACTAGAAGATAAGTTGTGGTAAAGTATCAAGGTTGGTTACATCTTCTATTCCTTGAAAGTTCAGTTCTATGTGGTTCTAGTTTTGTTACCTAGACAGTTGAGTTTTGTGTGCTAAGTTTTGGGTCTAGTCTTGTTACGTGAAGAGTATCTACAGTGGTGCTAAGAAGTTGTTTAGCTTAAGCTATTTTTTTTATGTAGATCAGTTTTCTAGATCAGTGAATAGTTGTGATAGGAGAAGACGACGGTAAGCAACCCTTGACGGAAAGTAAAACTAGTATCCATGTAAGTGATGACATAGGTAGGTCTATTACTGCTGTTAGACTAAACGAAAGAGATAATTTTCTTGGTTGGAAGAATGTTGTTAGAGTCTTTTTAATTGGGAAAGACAAACTAGACCATATAACAGGTGAACCACCTACTAAAGAATCATCTAGTGGGGGCACTTGGGTTCGAAATGATGGAATAGTTCTTGGTTGGCTATGGAACAGCATGGAACCTCATGTGTTCCGCAACGTTCATTTTATGAAAAGTGCTAGGAGTGTTTGGTCTTCACTAGAAGAGTTGTATTCTCAAGCAAAGAACGGTTTGAGGATCTATGAGATTTATGAAAAGTTGTGTAATAGCCAACAAGGTGAAAAATCTCTGGTGGAGCACTTCAGGTTATTGCGTGGTTTATGGGAAGAACTTGATGAACACCAGCCTCTGACTACTTCTTTGGAAGAGATGAAAAAGCAACATGAAGAGTTTCGTGTGGTGTTGTTTTTATCTACACTTAACTCCTAGTATAGAGTATTCAAAGAACAAATTTTTGCAAGTGAGACTCTTCCATCAGCTGCAAATGCCTTCTTTAGGCTTCAGCGTGCTTCTTTGTGTGATGGTTCTAGCTCTTCAACTAGTCATCAAAAGTCTTCTTCTTTATATACTAGTGATGGTGGCCGAAGAAACTATACAGGTGGTCGATCTGGTCGTGGTGGTCGTGGAAGTCGTCGTGGAGGCCGAGAAGACTATAGAGGTGGTCGAACTGGTCGTGCTGATTATAGTGGTCGCGGGTATGGTCGTGGTAGCAGTCACTCATGCACTTATTGTGGTCTGACAGGCCATACAGTTGATTATTGTTGGGATAAAAATGGAAAACCTGCAACTGCAAATCATGTTTGTAGTGAGGCAGAACTGTCATCATCTTTTGCTGATCCTGGAGCTAATACTAATGAGGGTTTATCAAGCCGACTTGGTCAACTTGTTCAGCAGTTTAAAGCAATAACTCCATCTGGTCCGTCATCTTCTACTGTTACATTATCTCATCAAGGTAACGTAGCTTTCCTTGCAGAAACTACCGCTCCCTCTACTTGGGTTATCGACTCTGGAGCTAATGCTCACATTTCTGGTATTCCCTCCGTCTTCTCTAAGTTTCAGTTAAACCCTTCAAGTGTTGTGTTGGCTGACGAATCAACACGTTCTGTTGTTGGGAAGGGTGATCTCCATCCCACAAAGAATCTTCATTTATCATCTAGCTTGTTTGTTCCAAAGTTTCCATTTAATCTAATATCCGTGAGCCGGCTAACGAAATCCCTTAATTGCTCAATCAAATTTTACCCTACTCATTGTGTTTTCCAGGATCTTCGGACGCAGAAGAAGATTGGTTCGGGGCATGAAAGGGATGGACTTTATTATATGGATGTTGATAAACCTATTGCGTCAGTCTTTAGTGCCTATGTTTCTCCGTTTCAATGGCATTGTCGCCTTAATCACCCTTCAATCGAGAAGTTACGTTCTGTTATCGATAACCTAAGTCCAGTTTCTAAGTTAGAGTGTGAATCATGTCAACTTGGAAAGCATCACCGTAGTTATTTTCCTAGTAGTACTCATAGTCGTCAGTCGAGTCCGTTATCTTTAGTACATTCAGACATATGAGGTCCTTATCATACAAAGAGTGTTTTGAATTATCAGTATTATGTTATTTTTTGTTGAAGATTTCTCTCGTATTACATGGTTATTTCTTATGAAAGATCGTTCTGAATTACCGCATGTATTCCATACTTTTTATATGAAATCCAGACCCAGTTTGAAAAGAAAATCAAAATCTTTCGTTCTGATAATGCTACTGAGTATCTCCAAAAGTATATGAGTAAATTTTCAGCATGCATATCATGGTATTATTCATCAAATATCTTGCTCGTATACCTCTAAACAAACTGAACGTAAGCACCGCCACCTTTTAGATGTTGCTCGTACTCTTATGATTTCGATGAATGTGCCTAAACAGTTTTGGGATGATGCTGTTTTGACCACAAATTTTATGATTAACCGGATGCCTACATCAGTACTTGGACATAAGTCTCCGTTTTCACTCTTGTATCCAGAAACTTCTCCTTTTTCAGTTTTACCACGGGTATTTGGGTGTGTGGCTTTTGTGCATATTCTAGGTCCTAAAAGTCATGATAAATTATCTCCAAGGTCAGTCACAAGTGTTTTTTTAGGTTATTCTCGTACTCAAAAAGGATACCGGTGTTATTGCCCAACTACTCGTCGTTTTTATGTTAGTGCTGATGTCACTTTCTTCGAGTCTACTACATATTTCTCATCTTCAGGTACTCTCATTAACCTGGATGTCTTAGATGGTCGAAAAAGAGACAACTCTGTAACTTTATCTACTCTTCCAGTTCTAGATAGGTCGAAGTTGATCTCGTTGTTTCTGAATTCAACTCTAATCCGGTGTCCTTAGATCAGTCAGTGCCAATTATTTCCAGTCCAATAGCTGTACAATCTTCGTTGGATAGTATTCCGGATGTGTCATACTTTGTTCGTCCAGTGCAGGTATATCAACGATCGAAGACAAGAAAAGTTTATACCTAGAACCCGAATCATCTTCTGATGACAATTCTGAAGTCCTTGGAGGATCCCAACCTACTACACCGTCTCCAATCACCAATGATCTAGATGTGCCTATTACCTAACGTAAAGGGGTTCGTTCTTGTTCCCAACATCCATTGTCTGCTGTTATGTCATATCATCGTCTTTCTCCTTATTTATATTCTTTTGCTTTGGCCATGTCATCGATTTCTATTCCAAAGTCACATGTGCAACCATTGAAAATACTTGTATGGAAGTCGGCTATGGATGAGGAGAAAGTTGCACTTGATCAAAATGACACTTAGGAGTATACCGAGTTACCAACAGGTTAAAAAGAAGTTGGGTGTTTACTGTGAAATATCATCCTGACGGTTCTATCAAAAGGTTAAAAGCTCGTTTGGTTGCAAAGGGATATACCCAGATATATGGTGTGGATTATACCAAAACATTCTCCCTTGTTGCTCGACTGAATTCAGTTCGTATACTTATTTCTGTAGCTGTTAACCAAAATTGGCCTTTATATCAGTTGGATATAAAAAAATGCATTCCCACACGGTGATCTTCAAGATGAAGAATACATGATACAGCCACCAGGTTATGAGAAGAAAGGTGAGGAGCACCTTGTTTGTAAGTTTTAAAAAAAAAGAACTTTACGGTTTGAAACACTCTCCACGTGCTTGGTTTGATAAGTTCAGTAGTGTTTTGGAAGAATATGGTTTCACTCGAGCAGTATCTGACCATTCTGTGTTTGTTTGACACTCTTCGGCTGGAAGCATTATTCTTATTGTGTATGTTGACGATATTATCATTACTGGTGGTGATTCTCAAGGTATATCCGAACTGAAGCATCATCTTAGCCGGAAATTTCATACTAAGGATTTAGGTTTGTTACCCTATTTCTTGGGAATTGAATTTGCTCGTTCAAAGGTAGGTATAAGTCTTTCTCAACGGAAATATGCTCTTGATCTTATTTCTGAGATGGGTCTTCTTGGTACAAAGCTTGCTGACACTCCCATGGACTATTCAGTAAGGCTATGTAATGAGCAAGGTGAATTGTTTAATGATGTTGGTCGATAAAGTATATCGTCGTTCGACCTCTGGATATTGTACCTTTGTTGGTGGTAATCTAGTTACTTGGCGTAGTAAGAAGCAACAAGTGGTAGCTAAGTCTAGTTCTGAAGCTGAATATCGAGCTATGTCTCACACTATTTGCGAGATGTTATGGGTTCGATCCCTGCTTGGAGAAATGGGTGTTCATGTCCTGGACCTATGCAAATGTTTTGCGATAATCAAGCCGCAAGAGACATCATGAGTAATCCAGTTTTTCATGAACGTACCAAACATATTGAAGTCGACTGTCATTTCATTCGTGAGAAGATGATAAGGAAACAAATTATTTGTCCTTACGTAAGATCTGAAGAACAGTTGGCAGATATATTTACAAAACCTCTTCAATCTTCATTGTTTCGTGGATTATGTAACAAGCTCTCCAGCTTAAGGTGGGATGTTAGAGTTATTACAGCTTAGGTTATAGCTTACGTATTAGTCAAGTAATAGTCTTTCTATATTTTAGGACTCTAGGTTTCTATATTCAGATGTTTACCTAATATGGGTCCGATGCTTAAGTATTTATATATGTGACATAGAGAGGCTGGAGATTCGTCTCCGCCTACTCTCTTATTTTGTTCTGTTCTCTTCTATTCTTTCCTCTGCCAAGTTTAACTCATGGTAAGACACATGAACCCTAAAATGATCAAAATCTACGGAAAAAAGGAGAATCTGGTAATTCCCTTGTTCCGTTAAATTTCATTTTGATGTCCAAGCTCACTTCAAAAACTGGAAGCACATGTCAGCGTTTGATCCTTTCATGCTCAGTCAAAGAAGTTCATGTAGCATCATTTTTGAAGTTGATCATATTTAGGGGTGTGCAAAAAGTCCGGAACCGCGGATTTCATCCGTATCCGTCCGCAAAATTACGGGTGAAACCCAATCCGCAAGATCTATGGGCCAGACACGGGTGGGATTTTCAAATCCGCACTTTTAGCGGTTTGGTTGCGGTTGGACTTTGAAATCCACGGATTCACCCGCACCGTAAAGCAATAAGAAAAATTAAGGAAAGTATGTCTAAGCTGGAGTATTTACAGGTAACATGATGTTGCTGCAACTGAATTTCATAACAATTGGCTTGCAGTGTTAATGTTGACGATAACATACTTATCATGTGCATATGTGAACTTTCCTGGTTCACTGCTCGCGTTTGCAGTGCCTTGTAGACTTGGTTTGAAGTTATAATTTTGAGCTAAGTTGTATAGATAGGCTTATTAGAGAGACTTGATTAAATAATACATCATAAACAAAGGTGAATGAATTGGCCTAAGGGTTGGGTTTTGTCGTTACACATGGTCTGGAAGGGGTTACGAGGACTTGCAGACTAACTTAGAACTGGACCACAATGTAAATAAAATAGGCTCCGGAATTTCGTATTGATCTGGGAAGCTAGCACCGACTTTTTTGCTTTTCAGCCTGCCATTGCAACTGTTCTTGGCTTTATTAAAGATATCTTGCCCATGCGATTTTAGGCTTCAGAAGTATTTGTTTTACTTTTTTTTTTTCCTTCACTACATCCGCGGTTAATCCGTATCCGGCCCGTATCATCCGTTGATCCGCGGGTGATTGGGCCGGACACGGTTGGATTTTTTAAATCCGCAATTTTGACGGATTGGACGCGGGTGACCCCTAATCCGCAACCGTCCGTTGCACACCTCTAATCATATTATAGAAACAGAGAGCCAAAATAAAGCTAAACAGCCGGCCAGGCCAGGCTTAGGGTATTTAACTGACAGTATGTGTAAATAAATAGATTTAAAAGACTGAAAATGAAATAGATACTATTGATTTCTTACTACCACCATTTTCACTCTTTATACCACGTTTGCAAATTGTTTGTTTACCAAACCTTGTAAACTTCTATACACCACAATTCTGCGTGGAAGTCCTCGAGACAGACTGATCAAACGTCTTGCACCCTTCACCCTTGATATTCGAAAGTTTTCACAAATTTATTTTCCCAAATTCGGAAACGCAAAATACCATCGGCCACCTCTCCAATTACTTCGTGATAACCTGCCGCCCTAAGAATGGAAAAGAAACCTGGTCAGAATCAAGTCATCAACAAATTGGTTATCGATTAAAAACTTTGTAGAAAACAGTAGCAGCACCTTTGCTAAACCTACAATACATTACCACCTCAAGTTACTGCCTAGAGAAAGGTAGAAGACTAATTTACATAAAGCATAAAGAAGTAAAAATGCATTAATCCAAGCTAAAAAAGTGTCACTATGAACAAAGCATTTTGAAGTAACTAATACGTTTTAACATGATAAAGACATGGAATCCATCACAAACAAAATGAAGAAACAAATAATATATCAAAATGAATTAGAATACTAAGGATTCATATATCAAATCAGGCTAATCAGCAGTTCCCTTGAGGTGCATTCGCTAAACTATACTCTTCGTACTTTGATGTCTACTACAAGTCTGAAATTATGTACGAAGATTAAGATATTATGCACCCCTTCAAACAAATGTAAACAGGGTAGAAAAGAGTATCTCCTTCTATCCTAAATGTCTTCAATGAAAGTGAAGGACTCAAGGACCTTCATTTGTTCCAGTTTGTATGTTTGGCCCTAAGGCAAGATATTTAAGTAAAACAAAGCTGGGGTAGCAATTATGTGTCATTTGACTGAAACGCACAAGTAACAGAAGAATTTTGGCAATTTTTCACCAATTTGGCCGAATATATAATTGATCGCAAATATACAAGATCAAGAACCAGAATTTCGAATTTTACAACTGTATGGAGGATCAAACCATAAGAAGCATGCACAAACATGAATATATAACTAGAATGTAACCCACTCAAATAGATAATAAGCATTGCATTAGTGTAGGCAGTGAAATATTGAGACAATTGTCTAACTCTAGCAAAACATGAGAGACAACCCCATTATCTGGCCTCTTTGGATTAGAGCGCCTAACTTGCACAATTAGATAAACAATCAAAGATGATTCTAAAAATTTAAATATTTCAAATTAAGGACTGTAAAAAACAACTGACCTTTAACCCTGCTTAGGGGAGAATTTGAACACACAGCTTGCTGAAGCTCTAGGAAGACTCGAAATATCTGCCATTAGATTTTCGCTTTTCATGTGCGAAATGGGATCACATGAAATAGTCATTGTTACCAAAGCTTTTGCATTCTTCAAAATCAATTTCAACCACCTCATCTCCCATGCTTTGCCAGTAAATTTGTTGAAGCTAACAAACTTGAGATGTGGAAAAGACAATCTAGTAGACGCCATATCAAGTCCCCAACTATTGTCTCCATTGCCACTGTAATCTTCACCCTCAGCAGTGTCATTGTAGTCGATGTCTTCACTCCCATCATCACCTGCATCGTCAATGTTGTCGTCTTCTATTTCACCAGGGATAGAGGGAACAAACTAAATTTGAACATAAAAAGAACAGACACCATAAGTATAACAGGTTAAAAAATGTAATCCAAAACTTGTTTTATAATTTATCTAACAAGGGCAAAAGTTTTGTGCACTGGTGACTTGCCCTTTCAAATTTGAGCGACTTCAGATTAGGTGCTTTTTCGAGCAAAACATATAGTGCTTTATCAGCGATTACTTTCTGAGTCAGACACAACTCCTTCAAATTAGGATATGAAGGTATATGGTTCCTTAAATCGTCTGCAATGGTAATAACCTATTCATTTCAAGGCAATTTGAACAAATACATATCAGCTTCAATGAGTCCGGTATTCATATAACAAACATATATATACTTCCAAAAGATAGCAGCAAGCAAGAAGTATTACCTGTAGGGTTCGATCTGTAATTGTTAGATACACCACACGTGCAAGTGCTCGAAGAAACTTACTAACAAGTGCACCATAATCTATCACTTGCTCCCACGTTGTATTATATACGTCAAAGAAAAAGTCAATGTGTGCTTCAACTAGTAATGGAAAGCTAGACAGGTCGTAATCCTTTGCAAGGCAACCTTTGTAGGTGAGAGACTCTAAACTTGGTGCATCTATTTTGAAAGCACAGTTCTGAAAACCGTCTTGGTGTTCCGTATTTGAAATAACAATTTTTCGCAGTGAAGGATTTGAAATACAAACATTCTTCGCATCAGACCAGGTGCAGCATCCCAGAAGTAAAAACTGAAGTACGGGGCAGTTGGAAAAAAGTTGGTCGTTCCAACACTCATCTTTAAATAAGACTCCAAAAAGCAGAAATCTTTCTAATCTTGGAAGAGATATATATTTAGGAAAACAGATTACGGGGTCTGAATACAGCCTCAATTTAATTAGCGACTCACAAGTAAAAAGAGATGACGGCATCAAAACTGGGTGTCTCATAGTCAATTGGAGAGTGAGATCTTCAACATTGTGACTTATTACAGTGGAGATCCATTTTTCAATCCGAGGTTCATTCGAGTATGCATCAGAGTAGAGAGAGAACTCTTTTATGTTTGACTCATCGTGAAACTCCAACGTTTTATCAATAAAATCTATGAATTTATCAGACTTACATGAAATATAGTTTTGAAACTTAAGGATAGGGATAGACCTCCAAATGTACTTCCATCGTTTAGATAATACACTAGTCCGAGCAGCATCACGAGTATCCACAAAAGAGAGGATGTGATGAAGAATTGAACCAGGCAAGTTGCTAATCCTATCTTCTGCAACATCACTCATATTGTGTTGTCCCTTCACTAGGTTTTGAGTATACAAAATAATTCTGTACAAAATAAATAAAAATGAAATTAGGAGGTTCTGAGTAAAAGTTATGAAGAAACCCTCTATCAATTACATGATCAGAACCTTAATTTCCCAATTGAACTCTACAGCTCAGTTCTAAACTCTAAACCCTAACATCACTAGAACATCTGAGAGTTAAACAATAGAAACAATGTAAGGGTCAAGTATGTTTGTCATCAAGATTCAAATCTTCAAAAACCCTAAATGTTAATTTTGAACAGTAATTTTTTGGGTTTTTTGTTTTGTTTTGAACAAATTGAATCAATAATCCCAAAAATAAAAGATTGAAGAAAGCAAAAGAGCAGTAGAAAGTGTACCTTTATTCGCTGAGTGAACAAAATTCCCAGGATATTTGGAGAGCAAAATCGTAACAACAACAATCGAGAGAGAGGTGAGGAGAAAATGAGCTGAAGACTCTGTGAACTGAGTACAGTTATCACTTTTAACAAAATCGAGCCAAGGATTTGACAGACACAGTTCAGTGAATCGGTTGGGAGTTGTGTGGCGCGGGTCTAACTGGGTATCGGATCGACCAAGTAAGTTTGTCTTGCGGTAAATACTTTACCGCGGTAAAAAAAATTTGTAGGTAGACAAGACAGTATGTCTCGAAATAAGTTTACTGCGAAAGAGTTGCAAATTTCTACTAACAACATCGTGAATTCTTTTTCTAGTATTTCTACCAACCAGAGTTGCAAATTTCTCAGCATCAATACTGCCAGAAATCCATTAAGATGGCATTAAGCTCACTTCAAGAGCTAGAAGGCTGGCATGTGGGGCTTGTTCCTTTCATGCATGGTCAAAGAAGTTCAGGCATCGTTTTGATCAAATCGATTTTAAGTTTAGTTAAAATGAGGTCTATCTTCAAAACCAGTTCGGGTCAAAATTACTGAAATTTATACAAGTCCTAATAAAAAACACCTTAACTGAGTTTCGCAGGCAGAGTTATAGGCTTATGCCTTCACAAACACAAGATATTACAGATATTTTCTAACATGTCTACCTGCAAAAGAGAAATACTGCGAAACTAGAAGGATCGGGGTTTCAGCTAAAAAACGGAGGCCAAAAAAATGGTTGTTACACCGAGTCAGTTTACCCGGTGGATCCCGTGGAGGACAGCAGGGAATGGTATTTGTGAGAGAATTTGGGGACGGCTTTCTTTTCTCGGTTTATTTTGTTGTCGGTGAAGAATTTTTATAAGTAAAAATTTCAAGAAATCAATTTAGCCTCCTTTTAGGTAAAAATGTAAAATTTAAAGTATGACTTTTTCTGGAATTGAGGTTGTACTCTGTCTAATCAAAATCTATGAAAATGGTGAATCTGGTGATTCCCTTGTTCCGTTAAATTTCAGGTTGGTGCACAAGCTTACTACAGTTTCCCTTATCGAATTAATGAAGCAAAAATAGAATTAGGCTAGTGTCTTCACAAAGACGAAATATAACTGACAGCGAAAATAGATACTGTTGCATACTTGCTGTACCATTTTCACTCTTTATTCTGCATTAGTGAATTGTTTGTTTACCAGACCTTGTAAGCTTTGGGTACACCAAAAAGTTCTGCTTGGAAGTCCTCGAGACAGACTGATCAAACGTCTTGCACCCTTGTCAAAACACAGAGATGCATCGGAGTAACCTCCCACTATTTGAAATTTTTCAAAATTTGATTCCCCAAATCTGGAAACCCAAAATTATCATTGGCCACCTCTGCTGTGATAACCTGCCGCCCTATGAATGGAAAAGAAACCTGATGAAGAATCAACAAATTGGTAGTGATGGGCCCTTCAGTAGCAGCACCTGTGCTAAACCTACAATACATTCCCACCTCGAGTTATCGCCTAGAATTTCTTTGTATCAATCACCCAAATGGTGGGAGAGGTTGAAGGTGGGAACCCGTCGTATGGCTACTTTGCGTAGTCGAATAAGTTTATGCAAGTAGAACTGCCAATTCTTACTGACGAACCAAATTCGTAAAAATGGAGATGAAAGAAAAGCTGTGGGTTTAATGTCAATTCTAAAGTTAAAATGAGGCCCATCTTTAAAACAAAAAGGAAAGCTAATCCAATTTCCTTATTGAGGTTTTCAGGCAGAGTTTACCCTAATGCCTTCACAAACCACAAGGTATCTCGGAGATTTTCTAATAGCAGCATGGTCATCAGATCCAAAAGGTAAAATACACTTCGGATCAGTTATCTGCGCAGGAATTTAAAAGACTGAAAATGAAATATATACTGTTTAAAGTTTCCTGCTTGGAAGTCCTCAAAACAGACTGATCAAACGTTTTGCACCCTTGTCAAAACACAAACAGCATCGAAGCCACCTCCCAATATTTGAAACTTTTCACAATTTTATCTCCCCAGATTTGGAAACGCAAAATACCATTGGCCACCTCTCCAATTAGTTTGTGATAACCTGCCGCCCTGAGAATTGAAAAGAAACCTGATGCACAATCAACAAATTAGCTATGGGTCAAAAGCTTTGTATGTTTAATTTAAACATCAGGTAGTGATGGGCCCTTCAGTAGCAGCACCTGTGCTAAACCTACACTACATTCCCACCTCGAGTTGTTGCCTAGAGAAACTAGAAAGAAGACATAAAGAAGTACTCATAAGGCATAAAGAAGTAAAAATGCAGCTAAAATGTATTCCTCTGAACAGAGCATTTTGAAGAGAAGAAATGCTAATGAGTGCCACTCTTTACACTTTTGGTTACCGGGTTTTGCTCAATGGACGCAATGGTCTTTTAAAATTACACATGAATCATATTGCATAGTGTTCGGGTTACCCTGTAACTCTGATAGGACCAACGTTCTATAAGTGCAGAAGTGGCAGTAATTATTTGTCTTCCTTGAAACTGAAGGAGCTTCAAAGAATTTGCTCCTGTTAGTATTTTTGAAAGTAAAAAGGCAAGAAATTTAAGCAAAACAAAGCTGGGGAACATAAGAAGATCAAACAAAAAGAAGCATGGTCGACAAACATTAATCTACAGCTAGATTGTAAATCATCTAAATTGAAAATTAACAATAGTGTAGGCTGTGAAATTTTTCAACATACTAGTTTCAGTGTAGATCAATGCATGCTCCAACTCCAGCAAAAACATGCAAAATAACACACTATTTGGCCTATTCAATTAAGGGCTAACTTGCATATTAATCAAAATAAAGCTGATCCTAAAATTATAAAAATTTCAGCTTTAAAACAACCGACCTTCTAACCCTGGTTTGAGGAGAATTTGAGCACACAACTCGCTGAAGCTCTTGGAAGACTCGAAATATCTGCCACTAGCTTTTTGCTTTTCCGATGTGAAATAGAATCAAAAGATATATCCATTTCTTTCAAAGATTTTGCTATCTTCAAAATCAGTTTCAACCACCTCATCTCCCATGCTTTGCCAGTAAACTTTTTGAAGCTAACAAACTTGAGATGTAGAAAAGACAATCTAGTAGACACCATATCAAGTCCCCGACTATAGTGGACACCCCCATCATCACCTGCATCCCCAATGTCGTCTTCTTTTTCACCGGGGAAAGAAGGAACGAACTAAATTTTAACATGAAAAGAATAGACACCATAAGTATAACAGGCTAAAAAAATGTAATCCATAACTTGTTTTATAAATTATCTAACAAAGGCTAAAAGTTTAGTGCACTTGTGACTTGCCTTTTCAAATTTGAGCGACTCCAGATTCGGTGTTTTTTCGAGCAAAACAATTAGTGCTTCATTAGCAATTACTTTCTGAGTCAGACACAACTCCTTCAAATTAGGATACGAAGGTATATGGTTCCGTATATCGTCTGCAATGGTGACAACCTACTCATGACAAGGAAATTTGAACAAATATATATCAGCTTAAATGTGTCCAGTTTGCCATATATAATATAACAAACATATATAATACTTCCAAAAGATATCAGCAAGCAAGAAGTATTACCTGTAAAGTTCGATCAGAAATTGTTAGATACACCACATGTGCTAGTGCTCGAAGAAACTTACTTATAACTGCACCATAACCTATCGCTTGCCCCCACGTTGTACCATATACGTCAAAGTAAAAATCAATGTGTGCTTCAACTAGTGATGGAAAGCTAGACAGGTCATAATCCTTTGCAACGATACCTTTGTAGGTCAGAGACTCTAGACTTGGTGCATCAATTACGAGAGCACAGTTCTGAAAACCGTCTCGGTGTTCCGGATTTGAGATAATCAATTTTTGCAGTGAAGAATTTGAAATACAAACATTCTTCGTATCAGACCAGGTGCAGCATCCCAGAAATAAAAACTGAAGTACGGGGCAATTGGAAAAGAGTTGGTCGTTCCAACACTCATCTCCAAATTTGACTCCAAAAAGCAGAAATCTTTCTAACCTTGGAAAAGATACATATTTAGGAATACGGATTTCAGGGCTTGAAACGAGCATCAACTTAACTAGTGACTCACAAGTAAAAAGAGATGGCGGCAGCAAAACTGGATCTCCTTGGTTCAAGTGGAGAATGAGATCTTCAACATTGTGACTTAATACAGTGGTAACCTATTTTCCAATCTGAGATTCATTAGAGAGGACACTAGGGTCGAGAGAGAACATCTGTATGTTTGACTCATCATGAAGCTCCAACGTTCTATCGATAAAATCACCAAAACTGTCAGCCTGCGAGGAATCCTGGCACTCAAAGTGAAGGATAGGGATAGATCTCCAAACGAATTTCCATCATTTAGATAATACACTAGTCTGAGCGGCATCTCGGTGTCAACAAAAGAGAGGATATGATGAAGAATTGAACCCGGCAAGTTGCTAATCCTATCTTCAACAACCTCACTCATATTGTGTTGTCCCTCCACTAGGTTTTGAGTATACAAAATAATTCTGTAAAAATGAATAAAAATGAAATTAGGGGGTTTTGAGTTAAGTTATGAAGAAACCCTGTATCAATTACATGATGAGAAGCTTAATTTCCCAATTGAAGTCTACAGCTCAGTTCTAAACCCTAAACCCTAACATCACTACAACATTTGAGAGTTAAGCAATAGTAAAAATGTAATGTCAAGTGTGTTTGTTACCATATCTTCAAAAACCCTAAATGTTAATTTTGAACAGTAATGACTAGGGAATTTTTGGTTTTGAACAAATTGAATCAAATGAAGTAATAAAAATAAAGATTGAAGAAGGAATAGTGCAGTAGAAAGTGTACCTCTTCTTAGTTGTTAAGATTCCAAGAATAGAGAGCAAAATCCTCCTAACAGCAGCAATCGAGAGAGAGAGGGAGGAGAAAATGAGCTCAATACACTGAACTGAGTTCGGTGGAGAAAACAAAGAGAGCTTCACTTTTAATGAAATCAGGATTTGACGGGCAGTACAG
Source organism: Papaver atlanticum (assembly GCA_023531105.1). NCBI lineage: Eukaryota > Viridiplantae > Streptophyta > Magnoliopsida > Ranunculales > Papaveraceae > Papaver > Papaver atlanticum. Next base: position 3,061,405 of record JAJJMB010005117.1, read on the forward strand.
TGAAGCGGTTGTGAGTTGTGGTGCGAGTCTAATTGGGTATCTATCGAATCGACCTAATAAGATTATCTGGCAGTAAATACTCTCGGATAACTTTCGCTTTTTACCGTGAAAAATCCCGTAAAAAATCTGGTAGGTGGACACAGTAAGTCAGACTCAATTCCATAAACGGTCCGCGAGTTATAATCCCAAAGGTGTCACTATCTATCCACAAAAAACCCATCAAAACAAAGGTAACACAAAAACCCCAAAGAATTTGATGAAACATCATAGAATTTGATGAATTTCATCATAAAATTTGATGAAACCAATTTTGAAATTTGGAGTTTTTGTATCAATTTTTAAAAGTTAGGGATTTTTGTATCAATTTTGTTTAAGATGGAGTTTTAATGGATCCTAACATTTGAATGAGTTTTTGTACCACAAATTTGGTCACCTTGGGTTTTTATGACTAGTTCTGTAAATCAAAATCAAAAACATATTATTTCACAAAAAGTAATCTTCTATTTCTAAAAGTCATTTTTGTAGAAATCAAACTGGTTATCAGCCAAATGATGTGATACTTATTTTGGGGATAAATTTGAGAAAAAAAACTGTGTCCAAGTCTCAACAGTTTAGTGAACATTAACAAAAAGTCAACTTCTGTTTCTAAAAGTCATTTCCCTTTTACCCTTTACTCCTTGTTCCATATCACACTAATCCCCAAGTCCCCAAGAATCCAATGGGCTTGGGCTCCTAAATGGTGTGTAAACAAGTGTGCTAGCTCAGAAGCAATTACAAATCTTCATTACCATGATGGAACCAAGGTGCATAGCTGCTTTTTTGGTTAATATGTCTCATTTTAGTCATCTAAGGTTGTCTTTATTTCATTCCTAGACGTCTAATAAAATGATCTTGGCTAGCTGTTTGGACATTAGATGGTAAATTTTAGTTGCACCATTTTGCAGCAACACCTTTACTTGAAAAAAGGAAGGAAACAATGGCAAGTACACTACACTTCCACAAGGCAACATAGAAAAATGAAGATCACCATCTTTTTTTTAAGGCATCACTAGGCGGATGCAGATGCAAAATACTTGAAAGTGTTGCATCTACTAAAAAAAGTTGCTGAAATTATACAAATTCTACTAAAAAACCTTTAGAAGCAAAATATAAAGGAAAAACAATCCACTTTCCTTAACTGAGTTCTCAGGCAGAGTTTAGGCTAGTGCCTTCACAAACACAAGCTATTACAGACATTTTCTAACAGAAGCATGGTCATCAGACGAAATTTTCAAATACTGACTGGAAATAAAGTTGAATGTTTTCAGTCACCATTTTCTCTCTTTATTACGCTGGTGGATGTTTTGTTCACTAATAAATCTTGCACACCACAAAATTCTAAGTGGAGAAGAGACGGACAGATCAAACATCTTGTACCCATGTCAAAACACAAACAGCATCGAAGCTACCTTCTGATATTTGAAAATTTTCACACTTTTATTTCCCCAAACTTGAAAACGCAGAATACCATTGGCCACCTCTGCAATTACTTTGTGATAACCCGACGCCCTACGAATAGAAAACAAACCTGATGCAGAATCAATAAATTGGCTATTGGTCAAAAGCTTTATGTTTAATTTGAACATCGGGTAGTGATGGGCCCTTCATTAGCAGCACCCTGTGCTAAACCTACAATAATTCCCACCTCAAGTTGTTGCCTGGAGAAAGGTTGAAGACTAATTCACATAAGACATATAGAAGTATAAATGCATTAATCCTAGCTAAAAAAGTCACTGTGAGCAGAGAATTTTGAAATAACTAATATATGTCATAACATGATAAAGACATCACAAACAAAATGAAGAAACAATTCGGAATTACGACACTAAGGATTCATATACCAAAACAGGCTAATCAGCAGTTTCCATTGAGGTGTATTTGTTATAGTTGTCTTTTGGCCAGTGAAATTCTTGTTTTAGTGGCATTTGAAGGACAAAACCTAATTCGCTAAATTACACTCTTCGTACTTTAATGTCTACTACAAGTCAGAAGTTTTGTAAGAATATTAAAATATTATGTAATATAAGAGGATAACCCTTCTAAAAATGTAAGAGGATAGAAAATAACGTCTCCTCTATCCTAAATGTCTTGGATGAAAGTGAAGGAGCTTCAAAGAATTTGTTCCAGTTCCTATGATTGACCCTAAGGCAAGATATTTAACCAAAACAAAGCTGGGATAGCAGTTTAGTATCATATGACTGAAACACACAGGTAACAGAAGAGCTTTGGCAATTTTGCACCAGTTTGCCAGATGTATTTGATCACAAATATACAAGATCAAGAACCAGAATTTCGAATTCTTACACCTGATAGAGGATGAAACCATAAGAAGCATGCATAAACATGAATATATATAGCTAAATTGTAAACCATTCAAATCGATAATAAGCATTAGTGTAAGCAGTGAATTGTTCAACAATGTTCTAATTCTTCGGATAAGGGTGCCTAACTTGCACAATTAGATATAAAAACTAAGATGATTCTAAAATTTAAATATATCAAATTAGTAAATTACGAACTGTAAGAAACAACTGACCTTTAATGCTGCTTGGGGGAGAACTTGAACACACAACTTGCTGAAGCTCTAGGAAGACTCGAAATATCTGCCATTAGATTTTCGCTTTTCCTGTACGAAATGAGATCACGAGAAATAGTCATTGTTTCCAAAGCTTTTGCATTCTTTAAAATCAGTTTCAACCACCTCATCTCCCATGCTTTGCCAGTAAATTCGTTGAAGCTAACCGACTTGAGATGTAAAAAAGAACATCTAGCAGACACCCCATCAAGTGCCCAACCATCATCTTCATTGTCATTGTTATCTTCACCCTCAGCAGCAACATTGTAGTGGTTGTCTTCGCCACCATCATCACCTACATCCTCATCGTTGTCTTCTTCTTCGTCGGGGTCAGGGGGATCAAACTAAATTTAAAATTAAAAAAGATAGACACCATAAGTATAATAGGTTAACAAATGTAATAATCCCATAAGGGTAAAATGTTTTGCGCACTTGTGACTTGCTCACTTGCCTCTTCAAATTCAAGTGACACCAGATTAGGTGCTTTTTCAAGCAAAATAATTACTGCTTTATCAGCGGTTACTTTCTGAGTCAGGCACAACCGGTTCAAATTATGATATGAAGGTAATTTGTTCGAAAAATTGTCTGCAACAGAGAGAACCTATTCATGACAAGGCAATTCATACAAATCTGTATCAGCTTCAATGCGTTCGGTTCGCCACAGTACATCACAAACATATCCTTCCAAAAGATAGCAGCAAGAAAGAATAATTACCTGTAGGGTTCCGTCAGAAATTTGAGATACATCACATGTGCAAGTGCTTGAAGAAATTTACATGCAACCGCACCATAAGCTATATCTTGCTCCCACATCGCACCATATTCTTGAAAGGAAAAGTCAATTTTTGCACTAACTAGTGTTGGAAAACTAGATAGGACATAATCCTTTGCAACCCTACCTATGTAGGTGAGAGTCTCCAGATTTGGTGCATCAATTTTGAGAGCACAGTTTCGAAAGCCATATCCTCCATTTTCCGGATTTATAATATTTAAGTCTTTCAGTGCAGGATTTGAAATACAAAAATCCTTCATCTCAGACCAGGTGCAAAATACCACAGCCAAAGACTGCAGTACTGGGCAGCTGGAAAAGAGTTGCTCATTCCAGCACTCATCTCTAAACTCCACTCCACCAAGAATAAATCTTTCTAATCTTGGAAAAGATATATATTTTAGAAAACAGGAACCAAAGCTTGAAAGTAGCTTCAAATTAGTTAGTGATTCACAAGTATAAAAAGATGACGGCAATGAAACTACGTCGCTCTGGTTCAATCTGAGTGAGAAATATTCAACATTGTGACTTATTACAGTGGAGATCCATTTTTCAATTCGAGGTTCATTCAAGTATGCATCACAGGAGAGACAGAACTCCTTTATGTTTGACTCATCGTGAAACTCCAACGTTCTATCAACAAAATCTATGAATTTATCAGATTTCCGGTAAGTAAAGTCCTCAAACCTAAGAATAGGGATAGACCTCCAAATGTACATCCATCGTCTGGACATCACACTAGTCCGAGCCGCAACGCGAGTATCAACAAAAGAGAGGATGTGATGGAGAATATGACCCGGCAAGTTGCTAATCCTATCCACTCCCTCACTCATATTTGTCTATCCATTGAGTAGCTTTTGATTTACAGATAATTCTGTTCAAAATGAAAAAAAATTGAAATGAAATTAGGGGGAAATATGATTTTGAGTTAGTTATGAAGAAACCCTCTATCTATTTTACATGATCAGAAGCTTTCCCAATTGAACTACTGCTCAGTTCTAAGCCCTAAAATCACTAGAACATTTGAGAATTAAACAATAGGAGCCAATTATTGTAAGGGTCATGTGTGTGTTATTATCAAGAATCATCTCTTCAAAACCCTAAATGCTAGTAATTTTGAACTTGGGGGTTCTTTGTTTTGAACAAATTGAATCAAGTGAAGTAATAAAAATAAAGATTGAAGAAGGAAGAGAGCAGAGAAAGAAAGTACCTCTTCAAAATCATCAAGACTCCAACAACAGCCTGTGGTATGACAAAAATGGAGAGCAAAATCCTACCAGCAGTAACTGAGAGAGAAAGAGAGAGGAGAAGAAGAAAGAGTGAGCTTTGAATGAACAGTGAAATGGAAAGTGGAGAAGAAGAAGAAATGAGCATGTCTCAAAAGAACCAGTTTTACCAACTGCGGCTAACCCAATTCACCAGGAGGTCAAGGGATCGAATCCCCAATCTCTTATGTTTCAAAAGCAAAATGGGTGGAGAGCTGGGTTGCACAGAGGCGGACGCGTAGACGCGGACACGACACGACGCGGACGCGGCGGACACTACAAAATTCTCAAAAAACTATGACGCGGACACGTATATATATATTTTATTTATGTATTATTTATATATACAATCATGTATTTATACAGCGAAGGGCAAGTGTTTCAATCCTAAAAATTAGAAAATGATGCTATATGTGTATAAATTTCAAAGAAAGAAGAGATCATTTGTTTATACACACTGAAATCAATCACTATTAAACACATGGCACAATCAAAATGCATTCTTAGAACAACAAATGTCCAAACAAGGGTATACGTGATGTCATTTCCAATTACAAAACCATAATAAAGACCTAAATGACTGATCTCAATGTTTGTCTTTCTTCATTTAGTTAATAACAGTAAAAATAAAAGAAGAAGTTTAAATAAAAATGGAAAAAAAAAAAACACTTCAAACCCGAGTCATCAGTACGTCCAAATCATACACGTGCAGAACGCACACATTGGTGAGTCGGACACGCGTCGTGTCAGCGTCCGTGCAGTCTAGGTGGAGAGCAAAATCCAACTGCAACCTCAGTAAAAGTGTTTAATTTCACCCTCTCGGAAAGGCTAATGTGGGTGGGGACTAGAATGACATGTAAGTAGAATTGCATCAGTTTGATTGAAACTTACAAGCAAAATCGAACTCGCAAAAATCAGGATGAAAGAAACAAAGCTGTTACTGAGATTTGTACAAATTCTACTGAAAAACCATTAAAAGCAAAATAAAAAAGTGAACATAATCCACTTTTTTTTAAACTGTGATTTCCAGATATTACAGAGATTCACCATTTAAAAGACTGAAAATGAAATAGAGACTGTTGAATGTTTTCTCCATTTTCACTCTTTGTTCTTGTACACCACAAAATTTTACATGAGAAGTCCTCGAGATGGACTGATCAAACGTCAGGCACCCTTGTCAAAACAGAAACAGTGACGAAGCTACTTCCTGATATTGAAATTTTTCACAATTTTATTTCCCCAAATTTGGAAACACAGATACTATTGGCCACCTCTCCAATTACTTTGTGATAACCTTCGCCGCCAGTATGTGACAGTGGAAATGAAACCTGATGCAGAAAATTTGACAAATTGGGTATGGTCAGAAGTTCTGAATGTTTTACTAGATATACCTTCCCGCTGAATTTATTACCTACAGAATGGTAGAAGACTAATATTCAGATGCATTAATCCTAGCTAGGAAAGTATCACTGAGAACAGGGCATTTTGAAATAACTGATACGCGATCACATGATAAAGTAACAAAATTCATCAAAAACCCAAACTAAGAAAGAATCCAATCATGGAAAAACTTAGAAAAACTAATAAAACTTACAATCCTACGGATTCACTGATTAACACAGCATTTTCCCTGGTATATTCATCCACTTTCTTTAAAGTTATCTTTTGACCGGTCAAATTCTTGTTTTAGTGAATTCTGCATTCTAAGGCTAAAAAGAATTCTTCCTATTTTGATGTGTATTACAAAACTGAAGTTTTTTAAGATGGTCAGAGCAAAAAGAAGCATGGATAAAATTGAATATATCTATAGATTAAAAACTGAAAATTAGCATTAGACTAGGCAGTAAAATGGTATCAAACCAGTTCAGATGTACAGTAATTCATGGTCTAGCTCCAGCTAAACATGCACATGAATCCACTGCTCTGCCAAAACTCTCTCTTGGGTCACTGGAGGGCTTTCATAAGGAAGGAGAATCAGTCAGGTTATAGCGTTTGACTCCTGAGTTAGGGCTTCAATATGGTTTACCGTTTGTCTCTCAGAATTCAAAACAGATAACGGCGCACTATCACAGTAAAACATCAAAATATAATTGATTCTTGAAATCATATATTTCAACTAGAGAAATGTAAAGAGGACAGACCTTCTAACCCGGGTGAGAATAGAGTTTGAACACACAACTTGCTGAGGCTCTTGGAAGACTCAATAAATCCGCCATTATTACTTTTTCACATTCTGTATCAAGACTGCGATCACCGTAAATCATCATTGTCTCCAGAGTTCTTGCATTCCTCAAAATTAGTTTCACCCACCTAATCTCCCTTGGGTCACCAGAAAAGTTTTTAAAGCTAACTGACTTGAGCTGTAGAAAAACACATCTAGTAGCCACCGTATCAATCTCCCAAGCATTGTTTCCCTTGTCATTGTTGTCTTCGCCCTCAGCAGTGCCAAAGTTATTTTCTTCAATATCATGGTTGTCTTCACCTTCATCATTATCCTCGTCGTCAACCTCATCATCATCAGTAAACTGGAATAAATTAAAAAAAGATAGACAGGCGTCAAAAGAAAAATAACTGCATAGGTATAAATAGCTAGCAAATGTATCTCAAGATTTTGTTCCATATTCAAAAAGTCCTTGCACTTGCCCCTTTAAACTCCAGAATCTCCAAATTAGGTGCTAGTTTGAGGAAAGCAATCAGTGCATTATCAGTGGTCGTTTTCTGGGTCAGGTTCAACTTGAACAAATAATGATATGTCGGCAAATTTCTCACGAACCCGTCTGCAATGGAGAGAATCTGTTCGCAACAAACCAATCACGACAAACATATCAGCTTCAAAGGGTCCAATTTTCCAGAGTACGGCATAAGTAGAAAGTTCCAAAAGATAGCAACAAGCAGGCATACCTGTAGAGTTCGATCAGAAATCGATAGATAGTTTACACGTGAAAGCGCTCGGACAAACTTACGTACAGATGCAACTTAACCAATCCTTTGCTCTCTTGTTGCACCATAATCGTCTTTGAAGTCAATTTTGGCTTCAACAAGATTTCGGAATCTAGATAAGAGATATTCTTTTGCAACCCTTCCCTTGTAGGTGAGAGATTCCAGATTTGGTGCATGAATTTCAAGAGCACAGTCTCTAAAACCGTCTTCATTTTCTTGTGGATTTAGAATTTTCAAGACTTTCAGTGTGGGACTCGAAATACAAAAACTCCTCACATCAATCCAATTGCAGAATCCAATTACAAGATCTTCAAGGACAGCGCAATTGGAAAAGAATTGCTCATGCCAGCAGTTGCTGGTAAATTTGACTCCATAAAGGTGAAGGCGCTTGAGTCTTGGAAAAGAGATATCTTTAGGAAAGTAGATGTTAGGGGTTATTTCTAGTGTCAACGACAGGAGTGATGCACAACTACAAAGTGACAATGGAATAGAGAATGGTTATCCTTGATCTAAGAATAGACTAAGCTCTTGAACCTCAATACTTATTAAATTGGAGATCCATGAATTAACCCGAGACTCATTCAAGTGTGTATTCCAGAGTAGAGAGAATTTCTGTACGTTTGATATACTATGACGATGCAATGTTCCATCAAGAAAATCCATGAATTTATTGGTTTCCAAAACAGAGGGAAACCAGTGTTTGAAATCAAGAGTAGGGATAGAGGTCCAAATGTAATTCCATCGCTTAGATAATACACTAGTACGGGCAACATACTTGATTTCAAGGAAGGATTGAATATGGTGAAGAAGTGAGTCAGGTAAGTCGCTTATCAAATCTTTAGCCTCAGCCATGCTGTCCTGTCCCTTCAACAGCTTATGATTATTGGAATCCATGCTTTCAACTTTTCTGTTAAAAGAAGAAGATAAATAAATGGGAATTAGGGATCAACAAAGTGAAAATATCTCCAAAAACCAACTTTAATATGGGCATACTGCTTGAGTAGGCGATTTTAGTCGTGTTTGATGGCGATACATGATACATCACCAAACCACATACAAAAATGTCATGTACAGAACATAATTTGGCTAAAAGGAACTAACACAATAGCGGATACCAATTCCTATTAGGCTATGAAACACGAATGCGAATAAATGTAGATAATTTCTTTTCAGCATTTTGTCAAACAATTAAAGGTACAATTGATTCCAATTTACAAACAAAGCTAATAGATAACCAAAGATTATACATAAAAACTAGAAAACTTTTGAAAAAATTAACGAGATTTACCTGAAAATCTGCATGCAGATACAATTTTGTGCGAAATTTGAAGAATCAGGGTTTAATTGAGAATGGGATGCAAAGGCGGATCAGCGGATCAGCATAGAAACCAAATACACTGAAAATTAGGGGGAAAATGAAAGTAAAATAAAAATAGGGTTTGGCTCCGTTAAGAAGGCGTTATTGTCGCCAAAAGAGACAAATAGAAGGGCGGAGAAAAAGGAAAAAAAAATGGTTGTTCAACCGAGTCACCACGAAAGGTCTCACCATGCTGAGTTGGAACTAGGATTAACCATCGGGGCTAGCCCAGTTGATCAGGAGTCTGACTCTAAAATAGACCAAGCTGAGTTGGATTAGCCCAGTTGACCAGGAACCTGACTCTCAAAAGATCTCATGAAATACTCCTCTTATCTTATATAAATTTAGTTTAAGTTCTTAGCGTATCTTCTTTCCTATTGGAAAAAAAAAAGAACAGAGTTGGAATTAGGACACACGACATGAACTCGTTCTTCGTTATCCTTCTATGAACTGAACGTTCGTTTCGCATACTAATCCCTCTGTTTCTGAGTGAAAATACTATTCCATATGTTTCTGGAAATGAGTATTTTAGGCTAAAGTGAAGAAGCGACAGTAGCTCTTTTCCAGAAACGGAAGGAGTAGTATAACTTCTGAGTTTAGCACGATGTGGTACTAATATTGTTTCCTCTAACATGTGCTTTTGACTGGAGCTACAGGTTTGGATTTTGGTTTGTTTATATTGGTGGGCTTGAAAGGTCGCTCATGCTTGTTTTCTTTTCCCAGGTCTTAGTTTTCTTGTTTTATAGTTTGGCATCTCATAGATGCCTCTACAGTAGAATCATACGTATGCCAAAAGTTTAAAACTTTAGTACTCAAGTTTTTATTAATCTCTGTATTTGTTGATTTATTTATTTTGGGCATGGAAACTTATACTATTTTCTGTTTGGTAACGTCTATCCCTGAGACAAGTAAAAAAAAAAAAGGAAATAATTGGCAGAGAAATTCAAGGAAAATTTTCAAACCTTATCTAGCTCTAGTTTTTTTTTCCATATTTTTTAGGTGTTATCTCACGCCTTCATGGGAATAAGATCTTGATTTTTCCAGTAAGATAAATTTTATTTTCTCTTGGTTTAACAACATGGAATTTGTTAGTTAAGAATTTTATCATGCTGAATTGGAAGATACGAGAACTTTGAATTTGAAAAAATTTGAGAACTTTCAGCGTAAATGAACAATGATAGTTCCGAGCTATTGACTTTAAATTATGTCCATCTGTAATCCCAGGGAATGTGTTGCTCTTCGATGAGTAAATTGAACAAATTAACGAACACTATGAAGTTTGATCATTACATAACTAAATTATTAGATGTAACAAACAAGACGTTCACATGACGAGTCTGGATATGATCGATTATTTTGATAGAATAGTAGCATAAAATCTAATTATAGATGATAATTAGTGGATGATTACTGTGACTCAATGTTGAGCTTAGGTTTTTTGCTTTGTCATAGAAAAACTATGGAATAGGGTTTGCATCGAGGCGGTGAGAAAGTTCAGTCAAATATTTTTGTTTCTCAGTCAATCCAAACACAAAATAAAATCGTCTAAGATGCCACATAAACAACGGTGTAAACCATTAGATATAGAATATATAACGTGTTGGAAGGTTTGTAAAAAACTTTGTCAAAAAGTTTTTTACAGGATCCTCACCCTATTTTTATATCCTATTTACATATGGTATGTCAATCTAATAATCAGTGGGGAACAAATAGTTGTTATCTTGTATCAGTATATGCACAAATGTTATCATAAAAGAGGGGGTGGAATACTACAGTTCTCTGGGACTTGGTTAGAATCTCGTCCACTTTCTAAACCGTATGACAAGCATATATTAAGTCCGGGATAATTTGCATATGGGTCTTTACACCTCATGCAGGATGTATTTGCATGGCCAACAGTCGATGCATTTTTTTTTACTAGGAAATAAATATGTGTCAATGAAAGTTAAACTACAATGTCATCTTCCAATAAGGCATGTAACCAGATTGGAAATAAAAAATCTTAAACAGATTAGAGTTAGTGTTATATGCTTTTTGGCTAACAAATATATCGTATTTTTTGGTTTCTTGGAACATGACTAGGTTTCCAAGACTAAAAAACAAAAGAAAACTTAAACAATCATTATTGACAGAACTCGTTGTCTATTTTATTGTTGGAGCTTTTTCATTCAAGTCAGCCACGACATTGTTGTTATCTTCCTCCAATTGCAAATGCCATATGTTCATTTCCTTAGCCCAAATAATAGCATTGCAAATGCCATATGTTCATTTCCTTAGCCCGAGTAATAGCATACACAGCTCCTGACGCTTCAGCTTGTTCCTCACGAAAGGATTTCAGTGGGATACTGATGGTGCCTTCGCATTCACATGCCAAAAATAAAATAAAATTATAATCCCACAGTCATGCATTAAACACTATTGTTAGAGAATTGCTCGGTCGAACTCGCAAGCGTTGATATCTCAAGCTTGTTTGTCAAGTTTAGTTGCCAAAACTATAAGTCTTGATTTCTAGTCCACTTATAGCTAAGTCTCGGATTACGATAGTAAGTGTTGTTGAGCTTTAGACTCCACGGCGTTCATCGAATAAAGACGAAGAACTACTCAAGGGATCTTGTGGAACTTCATCAACAAAAAGGTACGTGGAGACTTGAACTTATCTATTACTCAAAAGTCTATCTACTATATCTATCTCCTATTTGAGACAAAAGTCGTATTGCTATATAGACTTCAATTATACACATTTTTTATTTCGAGCTGAGTTTATCTCGCTTATCTATTTCTCGAAATATGTGTTGGTAAGATTTCGCTTTAGCCAAGTTCATCTTTGCTCATGACAAAAGTCATATTATTTCAATAACTTGAAAATCGCTTTGATGCTAATAGTTTGTGAATAACAACTATTTTAACATCCTCTAAGAAAGTTTCAATGATTGAAATGAGAGTTTAGATCTAGTAACCATGTTTGGATATAAACATAGTGTGTTCTCACATTTGTGTAAAAGTCCAAAACCGGAAACCTAAAGTATGCGTGCCCGTACGCGTACTGGCGTTTGTTGGAAGTTCGGGTAAGTATGCGTACCTGTACGCATACTGGCGGAAGTTTCACGTTCGTGAATTTCTGCTGGAGTTTGAGAGTGAAAAACAAACTCAATCAGGATACTTAAGTATGCGTGCCCATTTGCATACTTAAGCAAGTTATTCTCTAAAATCGGTTTGTTCATGAACTAAAACATTTATATAATAAGGAATGCAATCTTTGCGAACCGTGGCTATAATGTTCATGAATTGATTCGAGTGAATCAAAATTGATTTTGCTTCGATTGTGTCTTGTATACTTCTATGAGATCTAAGGAATTGAACAACTCTCTAACTAGTTCATTTGAGTCATTTGAACTAGTTATGGTAAAGATGAATAAGGTTGATATGAAAGTGCTCATATGGCTAACCATTGGTTAACTATTGTTGAACCGACTAAGTGTACACGTTTAAGTACGGTTACTCAAACCTAAATGAAAGTACATTTCATTTGTGAATAACAAGCTAAGTTCGATCTAACGATTGAAAGAAATTAGCTTGAATCTAATCAGGTTTTCATCTAACGATGAATATTGAATGCTTTGTTACCAAGATAGCTTAGATTGCAAACCCTGATTTGAAATTATATAAAGGAGAACTCTAGCAACTGGGAAACCTAATCCCCACACCTCCTGTGTGATACTAGTTGTGTAAGCTAGAGTCGATTCTCCTTTAACCTTAGGTTTTTCACGAAACCCTGTAGGTTAACGACTTAAAGACTTCATTGGGATTGTGAAGCTATATCCAACTATTTTCTCTATAGTTGCGTGATCTGATCTTGATGTTTTCTATCGTGATTGAGTACAATAGTAAGATTATCTTGAGATTTATATCTCCGATAGGCAAGATGGAAAAGTAGTCACAAACACCTTCGTCTTATAGTTTGTGATTCCACAATATTTTGTTTCGTTAATCGATTAAGATTATTGTGAGGTGATTGATAATACTAGGCCGTTCTTCAGGAATATAAGTCCGGGTTATCAATTGGTTCATGTTCACCTTGATTTATCAAAAGACGGAACAAAAACTCGTAGGTATATCTGTGGGAGACAGATTTATCTATTCAATAGACTTTTCTGTGTGATACAAATTTGTTTATCAAGTCTTCGACTTTGGGTCGTAGCAACTCTTAGTTGTGGGTGAAATCAGCTAAGGGAATCAAGTGCGTAGTATCCTGCTGGGATCAGAGGCGTAAGGAGCATGATTGTACCTTGAATCAGTGTGAGATTGATTAGGGTTCAACTACATTCCAGTCTGAAGTTCATTGGTAGTAGGCTAGTGTCTGTAGCGGCTTAATACAGTGTGGTGTTCAAATCTGGACTAGGTCCCGGGGGTTTTCTGCATTTGCGGTTTCCTCGTTAACAAAACTTCTGGTGTCTGTGTTATTTCTTTTCGGCATTATATTTTGTTATATAATTGAAATATCATAGGTTGTGCGTTTGAATCGGTCAATTGGTAAATCCAACCTTTGGTTGTTGAATGAAATTGATTGATCCTTGAACATTGGTCTTTGGTACCGTTCAAGTTATTTCTCTTATATTCAATCAGGCTCACAAATCCTTATTTGTTTGATTGCGGATTGAATTGAGAAATTGAGATATAACTCTTTGATATACTTTTCTTAAGATTGAGTCTAATTGTCTAGTTGATTCTCTTGAAAGTATATAGTCCATATAGATTGCTAAGCGAAATATTGTGTTAGGTTGTTAGACCCCCGCTTTTTCAACAATCTATTTTATTCTCTTTGTCACACACAAAAATAACAAATTTAGATTAGCTCAAATGATCAAGTGTTTGATTCTCATATTTAAAATTAAAGGTTTAAATCCTTACAAATTTTTATTTTTAGTTTTGGTAATGTTACAATCCTTGTTTTATTGTTGTTGTTGGCTTCGGTTTTGAACTTTAGTTTGTGTTTAGTGTTTTATGCGGATAACGTGTGAATGAAAAGCTCTAGCAAAGATATATCTCTTCTTTATGTATAGAAACTGTGTGTATGATGAGAAAACTTGTGTGGTTGCTGTGAATATCTTGTTACTATTGAAGAAGGCATCTTTTTACTGCTGGTTTATTTTGCATTTTGTCTCATCCTGTTTTTTTTTGGTATTTAAACTGACTGCATCAGATGTTCCATTAACATCAGGTGGCGTTTGTAAGGAAAAGAAGAAGGAGTTAGACAAGCCTAATAGGATATTAATTTGAGCAAGTTGTACGTAATTCCTTTCTTTATCTCCAATAGAAAATATGGATGAAGTCCCATGATATTGATCGAAGAAGTTTATAGGAAGTACCATGTTATTCAATACCAAAATATGCTCAAATTTGATCTCAAATTATAGTGACAGATTGCAGGTATGTATAGGAAGTAGCTGTTTTTGTTATAATACTAAGCATATGTCTTATGTAATTGTGACTGTAAGATTGATCATGATTGTATTATAGAATTGATTGAATTGTGCTTTCATATATCGTATCTGATGAAAAATTGAATGGTTGGCTAGGTGCCTTTATTCGGATGTAGAAAATAAAATGTGCAGATGCAGGAAATCTTGATTTAAGGAATCCGTGATGGAAAATTTGGCTCTTCTTTTTAGTTGTATTAACATGAGAAAGTATGACTACTAATATATAAAAAATGTTTTTTTTGGTATATACAAAATAATAATTTCGAGATCTTCGATTCTTGGATTTCAAAGAAAATAATAAGCATTTCAAGATGATATATATATTTATTATGAGTTATTTAAAAATAGAAATTTTAAACTCATAAAAATGCTTATCAAAATAACCAAACTCATAACAGTACTATATCATACGAAAAAAATATTTATCCGTAAATAAATAAATCATATTGCACAAGAAGAGTTATAGGGTAAAAGATATTCATGTCCAAACAAAACAAAAACAAAAATCATATCATGAGACACTGTGTTGTTGACATAGGAGGTACATTTTGACAATTAAGATAATATGAGTGCAGTATTAAGTTTAATTATGTTTTTTTTCTTTAAATGCTTTTTGCAATATCTATATTACTAGGATGTGACCCATGCCATAACGGCACGGGCTTTGAATCATTGTTGTTGTTCCGAAATGTAACATTATTAACTTTTTTATACGTTTTGTTTTGATACCTTATGGCAAGTGTAAGGAGAATTCAAAACCTTACAAATAAAACCAAAAAAAAGGAGGAAAAAAAAAGCACTACCTTCTCTTTTAATATTTTTTTAAAATTTTATACAATGCGTTTTTGCTTTTGGTAACACTTACTGCATTTAGATCAAAATGTATACCTAAATTAGTAACAGACACCACATATGTTTGTGATACTCTATTTTCCGACATAGATTGTAAAATAAATTACAAAAATTGAGCGATATTGGCATGGGATGGCATGTATCACATCTTATTACTATCACCATAATCTGACTTTAAATGGTTAGACGTGTGTATTCATCATGGGGTGTAAGGTGAACTACGAAAAATACTACTCCATCCGTTCCATTTTAGATGATGTTTTTGGAGTTTTTACGTAGATTAAGAGATGGAGAGAGATATGAAGACTTTCCATCTATACCCTTGAGAAAAGTCTTCAAACATTAATTGTTATTAGTGCATAAAAAAAAAACTTATAGTTTCAAGACAATATGTAAGGGTGTAATTGGTAGTTTTGTGGAAAAATATGAAAACTTTCGACTATTGTGGAACAAAAAACTAACCCTAAAACATCATCTAAAATGGAACGGAGGGAGTATTAAGAAATTTTTGTAGATGGGCTTGTTCGTTCACTAAATGAGACGCAAATAGTATCGTTCATACTCTAGCAAGCATGCAAGGTAGGATGTAGTTTGTTTTGAGTGTTCTGGGACTCTCCTATTTCATCCAGGCATTTTTAAAGAAGCATAGTTGTAATCCATTAAAACGTAGTTGTAAATTTTTAGACTCTTAATCCATTAAAACATAGTTGTAAATTCCTGAAAACTAAGAAAAAAATAAATCAAGATTCAGAATGTTGCAACTGATATAATTAATCCAAGTTAACAATATCGGTCATTGAAAATATCCAATCCTCATTGTTCGTGCAATGTCTTAATTATCTGCTAACCTCATGATTAAGCTAAGCTAAATGCTAATATATCAATCTCAGTATATACCCAGTGATATGCATGAGCTTTCACAATCTCGTTGTTTATGACTTTAGTTCCATCAAAATAGAAATCTAGACCAAACAGTAAACCTCATCTGATTAGGTGGTGATTGAACTCTTGCCAACAAAAATACAACAACTCAAATTTAATTTATAGTTGGAAAAAAAGTTTTATAAGGTGATGATTCCAACTGTTGCTTGCACTAACTTTTGCATTGGTTTTGCATTAGTTCCTTTCTTCAATGATCTTTAAATTTCCGAACAAAGATGATTCTTCAATGTCTCTGAGTAGTCTCTTAAAGAACCCCTCTGCTTCTGATTCATCAACATCCTTACTGTCTCTCAATTGCCTCTCAAGGAAACCATCCCTCTCTTATTTGTCACATCCTTGCTATCTTTAAGGAGCCTCTTGAAGCAACCATCCTTCTAAATTACAAAAAGTTATGCATCCCTTGCCAACCGTCAAAATCGTTGTTGCTACGGAGACGAAGAAAGAGTTCAGTCGCCATCTTCACTAAATGTTTTTTCACAAACAATATTGGAGTCAGGATTTTGTGTAGTCATCTTGGATTTTTATCGGATATGATGGTCATAAGTTAGAAGTTTCTTGAGCCAATGAAAGAAAAATGGCTCATCATATATACAACTTGCAGAGGGGGAAAGAAAAAGAAAGGAAAAAAATTTTTCTAGCAAATTGTGTACCTTGCCTGCACTTTATTTCCTGCCTTTGTTCCACAAAAACATTCATTTTATTTGTATTGGAGATTCCCAAACATCTTAATCTCTCTCTTTCCACTTTGGCATTGTCTTCGACTGGAAATTGAGAAGGAAGCTCTAAATCAGGGAACGGTACCAAATTCATTTTCCTTTCACTCTAAACATCTATGTTGTTCATGAACATTAGATCGTGCAATTTGTTCTCCACTTGCGTGACTTCAACAACCTGAACTTTCTTCCCGTAACCAAAAACAACAAAATAACAAAAACCAATGGCATAATAAGATAACCCCAAAGTGAACTTCTAGAACTACAGCACGCATGTTTAGTGAGTTTGATGTATGTGCAAAACAATAAACTAAGTGGAATTACCAATTCAAACTACCATTAAAGTTAAACCTATGCATTTTACTACACCTAATCAGGCCCACTTATATATGTCCAAACTGCGAGATCTACACAAAACTTACCTGACCAAGTGTAAATCAATTCTTACAGTTGTAAGCATCCCTTAATGCAGATTTCAGTTTTTTAGAAATCACAGTCATAAGTTAAACTATCCTAGATCGATGTTAAATCCAAATTTTGAGCTAGAAATTTTTCAAGTACATCAGAAACCATAATAACTAACTAAAAATTGCAAAAGCACAAACAATCTAGGGTTAAAAAGATAAATAATCCATGCACAAACTTGAAGGAAATCCACCACAAATAATAGAACGTGAAGGAACTGTTCAAAATTCAAGGCATAATCAAATTGTTCACAACTTAGGATTATAAATTATACAATGCAAGCTAGTTTTTTTTTTTTTTAATCTAAATATATTGTGGATTTTTGAGAAATAATCATTGCGGCTGCAGCTTCCCTTATCCATGATAATGGGATCCACAAAAACCCCAAGAACTTCAAAAACTACCCTCCTCTAATTCGAAACAAATAAAATTGTCCATGAACAAATTAAACATTTGAAAACAATCCACGGTTCAGCTAAAAATACCTTTCCCTTAAAAACAATGCTTAAGCATACCTTTGATTCTGTGAACTTCAATAGCTTGCATATCTCTTCGTTTCCCTTCCTATGCAATGGATATGAGATTCATCATATGTCGAAGTCCAGTCCTGATATGCCAATTGCAGATAAAACAATTATACTATAGAATGATTTAAAGTAGAAAACAGGGGGAAAAGTATATGCAGAAACAGGAGATACAGCAGTGCCAAAAATTAACAATAAAAGGATATGTATTTGTTGAAGAGGAAAGCAACATCAAATGAAACACAGTTGACGAAAGCATAGGTATCTGGTCAAGGATGAAAGCAATATATCCACAGCCAGCATAACCAATTCAACCATTACGACAACCAAGTTCAGCAACAGTCTAAAATCGATACACAGATTTAGCACGTCCATTTCAATGCTTCATAAAAAAGAAAATTATCAAATATGGTTTAATACAGGAAAATGATACCTGACTTTCAACACGCATCACCATAAATTATGAACGCAACTATGCTTACTTTGTACGACATAAAGCAATGCCCACACAATTTTTCAAATGCTGCAAAAGATAACTATACAGAAAGGGATATACACCAAACTAACATTTATTGGAGGCCTCATTACATATAGATTCTAACACACCAAAACATAATTGAATTCATGAATCTACATGATATTGGCCTTGTAATGTTTTCAGTATTTGTTATATACAAAAACATGTAGGGGAGTAACAAACTGCAGCATACAAATACGTGGTGTAAATCTAAAGACCTTGGTATGCCAACTACACTACTCTTGACATGTAGAATTTGGAAGATAAACTCCAGATGACATTCTATAAAACCATTAAGGTACCTATACTATCTTGGGTTATCTTATAATCAGGCATAGCTTTTATTCTAGTAGTGATACGATGAAAGGAGTCTCCTCACTGGGAGCTTTTTTGACATACTCAGGGAACCAAAATGAAATTATTTTCTATTGGGTATTTTGTCATACATGTGAAGTTCAACCGTAGCATTGCAAAATTCTGCAATAACAGAAATTATCATTAGAAGGACAGAACCAAACAACAAAGAAAACATCAAGATATTTGATGCTGAACCAATTATAAATGATCAAAAATTACCAATTTGAAATTTTGAAGGAAGGTTTGATTTTTATAAACCCTGAATTTGTGAAGCCAAATCAGGTCAACTGAGTTTTGTAGCGCCCGAAAATAAGAACTGCAGCCCTATTGGGGACGAAGATCAGTCAAACTATTTTTTTTTTGAAACCAACCCAGTTTACTAAAAATATAGGGATTTTCAATTTACAGGAAAACACTTAGCTTAAAATTAACAAAAAAACATTCAACAAAAGTATTAAAGTTGTAACTTAACCTCTACTATCTGCTTCCATCTTCTTAATATTTAGCAGTAGAAAGTGATTTTGATGGTTCTACGTGACTCACCAACAAACAATCGCTGCAAATTTGATCCAAACGAAAAACCAATTAGCTATAACTCATCGGAGCATAAACCCTATTCAACTTCCTTACGTCCATCAAAAGGAGAATAAAAAGGTTCAACTAACAATAACGAAATGGGAAAATAAAAATTGGCGAAAGAAATAAGAACCCTAGTCTCAAATAACCCAAATGAAAGTCATACCTGGGATTGATGAATTCTTTCATCGTCTGTGTATTTGGTTTATAGCTGAATATTAATTTTATTCATTGGCAAGAAGAAGAAACGGTCGGTGCCTCATTGCGTGTAATATCGAGGTGGTTCCATCCCATTGATTGCGAAGAATAAGAAACGGCTGTAACATTAAGTTGGTTTGCCCCCAAAATGTAGATCTCCTCCAAAGGAAAAGATACATATTAGTGCCTCCATCTGGACCGTTATTTATAATGCTAAATGTAAAGTGAAGATACATATTAACGGCTCAATCTAGACCGTCCTTTATATGTTCAAATTGTAAATGACCGTCTATAGAGAAAACACCATTGTCGTTTATAATAATATAATATATATATATAGATAAGGGAAAAAGGTGTTTTTCCCATTGGACGGACTAGTGTCTTGCCTGTGCGTTGCGGGGTTAAGTTAATTGAATTACTATTTGTGTTGATGTAAAGACGGGTTTCTTATATCGTGTCAAAATGTAGTATCTACTTGCATAGTGATCGCAGCTTGCATAATGATCAGATAGGTATAGCCGTAACTGAAACAACTGGTGCAAAAATCTTGTCCCAGTTAATTGGATTATTATTTGGGCTGAGAATGTAGAGATCCTAGAGTTTTTAGCATATCAGCCTGCTTGTTCGGGACGATCAATTTTTGCCAATCTTCAATAAACATCTTGAAGTTGACAACTAATTAATAGTGTTACAGATTAACATATAAGTATGTATTGGCATCAGGAATGCTACATAGTTCACCACCTCTTTCTCATTAAGTTCAAATAATGAAACAATTACTAAGATATAGTCAGAGAAAAAGGTTATTGACATTATGGCACAAAAACTAACGAAACAAAAACTATTATACTGCAAATTAATTGGCTATTACAATACTGTAACTTGGTCGCTGTCATGCATCTTCTAATTTGTCTCCATTTCAGTGCTTTGTTTTTCTTCTTCTTGTGTACACTCCATTTCATTGTAGATTAGCATGAAATAGCAATTGTTAGTGAATAATCTGCATAAATTATTTTATGTTAACGGTGATTGCAGCATCGTCAATAATTACCTGTCTAATGGGTAACATTTTCATAGATTTCAAAGGGGTCGGTGGTTCTTGAAAATGTACATCTTTCTTACCAAATTTGATGGCGTCCGTGGCTGGTGGTACTATTACATTTTTTGATTCCTAATCTGCTTTTCAACCTCTTGTAGCCTTTCATATTTATCTTCTAATTCATGATTGAGATGATATGCGCTGCACATAAACCGCCCTGTAGCCAGAATTCTTTTCCCCAACAATCAGGAAGTCGAATATATATGTGCATTCCAAGGTACATATTATTTCAGGTACGTCTTCTGTCAAGATTCTCTCCAAAAAGAATTTTTTTTTTGGTATTGTCATATGTCAGTATAAAGTATGTTATTTAGTGTCATTGATTGATATATACATTTCCAATCAGGCCACTGATTCGCATAAATATATATGTTGAGACCCTTGCATTCTCATCCAACAGAACGTCAGCAACTGATCTTATAATAGCAGATGTTCCAGTTCTGGTTCCAGTTCCAGACTCATCTTGTATTCACAATTCTAGCTTATACATGCGTACGCATTTCATCAATGAAATTTTTAGTAATTTATTGCAATTCGGTTAATGCAATTCCATTTTAAATGCAAATTTAGCAGTTAATGTAAAGGAGAAAAAATAGGAAGAATGGAGAAGAAAAGGGTTCGAAATGGTGCATTGATGTCAACTTTTTCCTTATTTTGTAGTCTTCATATATACTCTTGACAGCACTTTATATTTTAAGTGCTTGCTAATCTTATGTGACCTGTAGTTGTCGACATCTACTCACTCGTAAGTTAGCATAATTAAATTGTCTACTCTACTTGTTGTGTACTTAGAAACTTGATAATCATCTTGAAATCTTATTATTTATTTGAAAAACAACCATTGTGCGTCAGATTGACTCAATATCGAAGCAGTCATAACATTGTTAGAGGACCTCTATGCTACCTAGCTTTTTGTGTAATCATCCAATTGAAAAATTAAAAGAGTGTCAGCTACATAAAACAAAAACAGATCATTTTAATGTTTAATAATACACACCAACACTGGTTTGATCAAGTGTTGCACTCTTGACCTTATTTTGTTCATAACCTCAAAACAAATAATGGGTTCTCACCTTGTTTTGTACCTAAAGACAAATTCATACCTAAAGACAAATTCATAAAGCTAATAAAGTGTACAGGCCTCTTCAACTATCTATCATTATTGGACGCAGAATATACTCAAAAGTTGAAACATAATAAAGCTGCAGTTTGGTTTACCGCTGCTATTTTATTACTTTATCGGTGGGAAATGCAATACTCAAAATTCGAAACATAATACAGATGCAGTTTGGTTTACCGCTGCTACTGTATTACTTTATAGATGGGAAATGCAAGGACTTTGAAGACCCTTTGCTTTAAAGTCATACATACATACATCATTACAGATTCCTCAATTTTGGGTATACATTGATTGTGATCCGCAAGTCCCTTAAGATGATCAATATAAGCTGCAAACAAAAAAGATAATGTCCGCATAAAATAAAAGACCTGGTACTTAATCAAATAAATAATCTCTTTGAATTAAAAATAGATAATCTCTATGAACTAAAAACAAATCAGAGAAGCTATAAGAAAAGGATCTTCCTAAAAACAGAAGAGATAAATCAAAGAACAGACAAATCAAAGAAGAGATAAGAAAATCATTAGGCCTGATTAGTTTATTCCCTTTTCACCAAAAAGGTCAAATTAGAGAGGAGATTCTTAGTCCATTAAATGAACATGTAATGTTATTGAATTTTAATTTAGTACTTTACCAAAAAAAATTAGCTTAGGAACTTAACTTTGTAATCAGAGAAGAGACTACGACCTTTTATAAAACATCATCATCTCAGTGCAAGATCAATAACCTATTAGGGTTTAGCTACTAAATTAACATCAAAAGGAAAAAGAACGAAAGAAGATGGACTGCGTGTTTACCTATTAGGGTTTCCTTTGTACGGTTTAGTTAGGTTTTTATCGATATCTTTGTATATACCTACAAAACAAAATAAAACAAAACAAAACAAATCAATGATCAGAAAGACAACTAAAAATCATAATTAATATTGTGAAAGAAAATGAAAGAGCTGCATGAGAAAGAATCATAGAAGAAAAAGAGATTTAGCCGGTAAAAAGAGATGAGAATAGAATTAGGGTAAAAAGAGATTTCGTCTATATGTTGTAGCAAAAGGTAATTATCACCTTAGGTGTTTGACGTGCACGAAAAATTACCAAATGAATCGGAAACCCTCAATTTCTATTGGTCGGGGACTAGGAGTTCTAGAATTCAAGCTTTTGGCCTAACTTTTTTAATGTGAGACCAACAATTTCTACTCAAATTATATATACAACAACAATAACCATATGACACATAAAGGACGGTCCAGATTAACCACAAGTATGTTTACATTGAGACATTGAGAATAAAATCCACATTTTAGATGGACGGTAACGTATGTCTTTATTCTCCCCCATCATTTAGCCCTTAATAACCGTAACGTACGGCTCGAACTAAATCCTCCCCCATCATTTAGGCCTTTGGAATAAATGAATTGAAACTGAAATAAGAACTCTTTAAAGTTGGATTTCTTTATATCGGTGATATTTTATTTTTGGGGTTGTTTCTCTTTCTCAATTCTCTGAAGATTTGGGGATTTCAAATCCATATTTTTATTTATCTTCATTGTATAGTAAGTAATCGACATCAAGGTAATTCATTTTTTACCACCAACTGAGATGCACTTTAAATTTGGGTATTGTTTATATCCTTTTCTCATGTTTGAAAGATATTTTACACTCATTTCTAAACTATTTATGTTTCAAATCTATTAGGTATTTGGGCTTCCCTGGTGGTGTGAGATTTATGATTTCGGCAGGATGGATTAGATGTGACTTTTTGATTTGCTACTGTAAGTTTAGTTTTCTTTCCATTTTGTTAGAAGACTATTTTTTTCCCACAAATTAATTATCTGGCTCACCTGCAACGTCTTCGACACTGTTGTTATTCATTTTGATAGATCTGATGCAATATCAATGTTGTTAAACTCTGGCAATTTTCGTACCTTTGTGCAACTAATGGGATACATCAGCATATATTGTCCCCACGAATAGGGGCGTCGATGGTGCCACCTGAAAGCTTGAAACAGATTTTTTTTACTAAGCGATAGCTTTCGATTGAGAGCCCATGGGTATTAATGTTATTTAGGTTTGTTATTTATCAATGATGATACACGAGAGAAGCTGACTATGCCCAAGGTTATTTTTCTATATGCATACTGCAATATAGAAATTTTGGGTGTATAACTATTTGATATCTTTTTCCTACAGTCGTTATTTGCTATCCTGGATGAATTTTTAGTACTTTACAAGCCATGCCATCAGAGCTTAGTTATGGTAAATAATTTGACTACTTAGCTTCCATTTTTTGTTTCCAGGTCTACATAAATATTTTTGCATGTGGTAGGTTCTTAAGCTCTAACTTTTTTTGATTACTTATACAGGATTGCGACCCAAAGCATTAGCAGGTAATGCTAAGATCCTCTAGGCCAAGATGGAGTAAAGAATCCAGCTACTGGCTAAAAAATATATTCATTTTGTGTATGTATGAATTCCGACGATAGTTTTCATTTTGTTGATAAAGCAGATGGTATTCATTTTGTGTATTAATTAGTAGAAGAAAGGTCTTCAAAACAATTGGAAGCAGCTAGATGTTAGACCACTTCCTAAAGATGATTCAAAAGCAAGAATACGGCTAGCACTCTTATTGGAATGTTAAATTGAAGTAATCTTCATTCTCTGAAGTCTGATCGCTTCACTTCATGCTCTTCCCAATCTTGGAATTGGTAATGACATATAATTTTCCCATTTCTAACCTGTAATCTCCCTTCTTTCTTTTTTTCTGAATAGTTCTTCTGATTTTCTTAGTTAATCAACTAAGATTTGATCCCAATGTTAATTATTATTAATTGGAATTTTGATGATTTAATTTGTAGCCATTGCACAATTTAGGTACCGGGGGTGAAACTAAAATCATGCTAGAACAAAGAGATTAGCAAATCCGGGTGGATGTTCACGAACACCCAGACGTAACAAAAAGTTGTTGTGATGAGAGGCACACACTGGATGCAACCTTTTTCCGGCGGAAATAGAAAAAGGCTTTCTTATTTTTTGTTGTTGGAATTCAGCCTCCGTACTGATTGAATTGTTGAGACTTTACCTATTCTTTGTGCCATATATTGAGCTTTTGGTAGTCGTCATGAAGATATGAAGCTTGCATTTGACTTATGGCTGCTGCACTACACCAATCGTACCTGGATATTTTGGAAAATTTCATTGACGACTTCCAGGTATACAACTCAACTTCCCAAAATTGTGGGTATGTACAGCAAATGATCTTTATTTTCCCAAAATACATATTGAATTTTGTAATTTATCCCATCCTATCGTTTAGGTTCATTGCATAACTGCTTGAATTTTGTGTCCCCAAATCTGATCGTGTTTGTCAGAATTCTATCTGAGTTGAGTTACTTTGATTGTATTTTATTATTACTATCTTACATGAATGTTATTTTTTTTGTAAATGTAGGTCATACAAAACAGCTCAAGATGTCATCTCAAGTTACCTGGGTTGGAGTCCATCTCCACTTTAGTGTGGTGAAATGGTAATTCTTAACATTTTATCACAGTTGGGTGATCCATCTAACATTATCTTACAATCACCATCGTCGATTAGGAGTTGCACTCATATTGGATGCAAAGAGCTACCATACCTCGCACGAGCAAGCAGAGCTACCATACTATTGTTGAAATATAGAATATGACCCGTGCGCTCTTGAAGTTCATGCTTACACAACAACAACAACTTATATAAATGGATTAATATCTTCGGCATGACCATTGCAACGAAGCCCCTTGACTGTTCTCTACCTGATGGACATATTAGCAGAAAATGGAGAACTGTTTTGCAGGAGACATATAAATGGATTATCTTCGGCATGACCGTTGCAACGAAAGTTCCTTCATTGTTTTACATGATGGACGGACATATTAGCATAAAGTAGCCTGGTTATTATGTTATTACATTTTTAATGCATTTGGTAGGGCAGCCAAATTTAAGAATGGAAAAATGTTGGTCTGAATGCTAAGTTGATTTCAACACTTAGTTGAGAAAATTGGATTTCCATACCATGAAAAATCAATAATAGCCCCAGCTAAATAACCTTATTTTCAACAACTAGCCCAAAACCCATGTTGTTTTGAAAGGGTTCACCATAGTATATTGTGTGACCAGATACTTCTTTATCAAGTGCAACCGCGCCAGAATGAGATTTTTGAAATGGAATGTAATTAAATTCACGTTGTGGATTATAAGTAAGATTTTTTATTATTTTTTTGCTAAGATTTTGGATTAGTACGAAATTGATATGGAAAACTGCTTACTTTGTTGTCGAGAAAGGATGGAATACCAGAGACAGCATGAGGGTAAAGTTATGCAAAGACCAGGTAATTGGAAATAAAAGAAAATCTAAAAATTGTAGTTAAATGGGAGGTACCTTACTTTTTGCTTTACAAAAAAAAAATTTATGTTGCTTTTCCGGATTTGTGGGGTTTGCCCACTTTTGCTTCAACAAAGAAAACAAAAATGATGGGTGATTCTAGACACCCCGATAAAACAACCTAGAAAAAGATTCCGAAAGGGGATCGTGTGGTCCCAAGCATACCTCTCTATATTGTGATTATAGATGGTGTTAATTTAAAGTGGATCCATTTTTATCTCAATCGGAAATTCTATCGGGATATTTTCTCAGTATAATTAGCATTTCCGTGAAAGTGATACATTAACTGCCAGCAGTTCCAAAATAAAAAAAAAAAAAATATACACCTTTCTGGAAATTTCAGGTAAGGTTGCAACTAGCTCAATGGTAACCAAGAGTATAGGCCAATATTAGAAGTCACCAAACAAATCACTACAAACCTAATTATTACAGGTTATTGCAATTGGCATAGGTAAGCTCCTAGGCATTTTTATAGCGGGATGATGTTAAAAATGAAGCGCAAATATTAACTGTGCTAATCTTTGATAGGTAATTCATTCGTATTTTTATAGCACAACAATGTCGAAAATAACTATCATTATCAACTTATTCAATTTATAAACCTAATGAATTTAGATAATTAACGGCTTCAGTGGTGGAGCTAGAAAATGAATGTTGGGGTGGCTTGAAAATAAATTGGCTTGACTTGGGCTGACTTAAGCCTATTGTTTAGGCTTGATTTTTTTTAACCAAACACAACTGCACTATAATTGTAAGTTTTTTTGGACTTTGGGCTGGGCCAGCCCAAAGTCACTATATAATTCCATCCCTGAACGACTTCTATTAAATGTCCATGCTAATTACACTAAACAATTCGAATAAGTTAAGTAACCTGAAAATCCGCAATATAGAGACAAACCACAGCCTGTGCCGTTACGGCACGGGTCATATCCTAGTATACATACAAGAATGCACACAACAACCATATTCTGTTTAAACCGCGAAGACTTTTCACTGTCTTAAAATCAAATAATCATCATAGTTAAAATTTATTATGACGCCGGCTATAATGGGAAATTGTGCAAGTTCTTTTTTATATTTCAGAACTGATAATAATCGTCATGATTGAAATTTAAGACCATGGCGACACAAGAAAGAAAAAAATCTGGAAAAAAAAAATTAATACTAAAAAGAAAAGAAAATATTTTATTAAAAAATATTAATATATGAATAGGATGACAAGTGTCACAATCCTAGAGGCTAGAGTAATCTAGTCTTTGAATACATTTAGCCACCCCTTATCCACCTCACATGGGTAGGGGTGGGAATCAATATATCCCAATTAATTCTAGTATACTCCAATTAAACGAGGTTCTAGAACTCTCTAGAACAACTGCTCTTCCCCTGCCCTAATGCTACCCCTTCTTAACCTCTCATGTAAGAAACAATGTTGTATCAAACTTTTGCTTTAGCATTGTTTTATGTTATTTCCTTTTTGATACATTAATGCAGTTTATTATCTACTATTGTTGTTTATTCATGACTACAATTTTATGCTATACTAATATGTGAAATTGGAGAACTGTTCAAATTGTACTTACATGTTCTGCTGTTTCATGGGATTCTAAGTTCAATTCTTATGTTAGTAATTAAGCTGGTTTCAAGCATTGTTTTTATGCTATTCCCTTTTTACTTCATTTGATTTCTTTTTTGATCTATTACTATGATTTATTACCTACTATTGAATTTTAACTTGAATTTTTTTTTGCAGACAACTTGAATTTCAAAAAGTGTAGACTTTGTGGTCAAATGATGATTGGGTTTGATATCCCTAACCACAATGCTACAAAACATGGAATAGGGATACCTATCAACTACGAGCAGAGAAAGGAAGAGATTCGTAGGCGTCTTGCTTAGGAAATCCAGAGAAGGCGGGAAGCCGAAGGTACATCATCTATGTTATAATTATTAGACAATTTATTGGTATTTTACTATCTTATGTAGACAATTTAGAAGTATAATTAAGAAAAATAAAAATGTTTTAAACCCTTATCCTGGAATGAAAGCAACAATGAAAGATGAGATAAAGGAAAAAGAAGAAGAGGGTTTTCATATTTACCGAAGAAGATGATACCATTTCTAGTAAGAAACTCATTGACATTTCTGCTCTAGTTAGAGACCATCTTGGAAAGAAAATCTTGTAATGAGACAATGTGCCTTTTGGCATATGAGATACATTTCGGCAATTAAGATAATATGAATGCGTTATCGAGTTTTACCTTTTTATTTTTTAACTGATTTTTGTAATACTTATATATATTAACACACAAATACAACTTGAAATTATATTCATATGTATATGCTAAAAATAATTTTATACGGATTTTTTTTTATCTATATACAGATATCCAATTGCAAGAAAAAAAAA